>WNWK01007713.1:0-91288 GCA_009830355.1 Cherax destructor | reverse complement strand
CCTTGATGACTAGACAGAATAGAAAGGGGCAAGAGGGTCCCCTGTTGCACACCCTTACACGAGTCAATTTCATGGTCCCCAAACAAAAGTTTAGAAGCCACACTATAACACGATTCTATGAAGGGATAGAGGGAAGGAAAGTGCCTAGAAACTGCTTGGAGAGCAGCATCCCTTCTGACTGAGTTGAAAGCATTGGCAAAGTCCAATTTGATTAAGGCTTTTTCATTGGACATGTTGTTGATGTATACTCGTGCTGCATGGTCAGCTGCTTCACAGCCTTCTTGAACACCAAAACCGAGCTGAGTTGGTTTCAACATTGAGGCAGCATCTTGACTCACCATTCGTACTGCAGCCTTGGCAACTAGGCGCCTAAGGGTGTTGCCAACTGCAATGGGCCTGATTCCTCCATCCTTTTTCCGGAGGGCACACAGTGAGGCACCAAAGAAAAGGGGTCTAATGGCCTCTGGGACACTACCAGCCAGGCACCCATTGGAAAATTTGGAGAGTTCACAATCTCTCAGAGACCTCACCAAGACCTGGATTGAGCATTTGTTTTAAGTGTTGTGGCCTTAAACCAGTGAAACCTCCTGCTGAGCCCTGTGGGAATAACATAGCAGCTTTATACACATCGGCGTCCCGTAAGGTTAAATGTTCTTCACCTGCTGCAATGTCAAGGGGGTCAATGTTGGTACTGGGAGCCCTGGGTGGATGTTTGTCCTTCAGGGCTTGTACTGTAATGATATCCTTAGGAGCGATGGTATCCTCACTGGTTATAAGCCTCAGTGCTCCGATAGTATTACCCTCTTCTATTTTTCTGCTAATTTGGGCCCTGATTTTTGAGGCGTCAGGTGTCCTGTTGTTGACATTTGCCTGGCGGGTGTTTGACGCCCTGGAGGGGAGACGGACAAGGTTGTCATCTCTAGGGAATGCATTTATTGCCCTGATAACAGATGTAGCTAGTGATAAATAAAGTAGTTAGACTGTTGGGTTTAGTCCTGACTCTTTCTCTTCTACTTCAGCTCTTCCTCTCACCGGCTATTCTTCTTCTGTCCCCACTTCCCCCTCGCCCCTAGTGGGTCCTTACCTGAGAGTCTGAACTAACTAACTAGCTAGTGACTTGTCCCTCCTTGGTGGGACAGCCAAACAGGCATTGCCAAAAAGCAGTAGGTTGTGCCAGGATCCGTTGTTTGCAGGAGCATCGTTGACTTTCTTCAAGAGGTCAGCGAATTTGCTGGCAGCTTGATGGCGAGCTGCTTTAGGGCTCTGGTGGTCTGGTGGCTAAAGCTCTCGCTTCACACGGCGAGGCCTGGGTTCGATTCCCAGCCAGGGCAGAAACATTGGGCGTGTTTCTTTACACCGGTTGTCTATGTTCCCCATCAGTAAAATGGGTACCTGGGTGTTAGTCGACTGGTGTGAGTCGCATCCTAGGACACTGACCTAATCTGCCCGAAATGCTCAGCATAACAAGGGACTTTCTATATAGTAGTATGTCACTGATGTCAGCTAGGCCTGTATACCATGTACATGTACTTGTAGTAAAATAAAGATATTATTATTATTATTATGTGTGTCAGCGTCCTGGTGGATGTTAATTTGATTGCAGCTTTTAGGTCCTCTGTAGAGGTGAAGTCAGAGTAGCTGTCAACTCTGTCTGCTGGGAGGGTCTGTTGGCTGTTCCCATTTGGAGCCCTCCTGGAGCCTAGACATCCATTGTGTGCACGGATGTTGCCAGTAGAGGGATTGAGTGCACATTTCCTATGGCACACCTGTCGTGCCGATTAGGTAAAACTGGTCAATTAGCAAGAACTCATTTAAAATTAAGTCCTTTCTAAAATTTTCTCTTATACGTTTAAAGATATATTTTTTTCATTTATGTTAATGTAAGAATTTATAATTTTGTACCAAGAGAAACTTTGAAAACCTACCTAACCTTATTACAACAAGCGCAATTTAATTAAGCCTAACCCAGCTAAATATATTTTAGATACGTTAACATTAATTTAATAATAAACAAACACAATGGAATATTTTTTTTTTCGTTATGTTCAGAATGATTTTGGCGAAATTATTGCATACACAAATTTTTACTTGTCTTATATGGCAAGATGAGCGTTGCTATTTAAGCCAAAATCGCAAGTTTTACCTAATCGGCACGATATATATATATATGTCGTGCCGATTAGGTAAAACTCGTCAATTAGCAAGAACTCATCTAAAATTAAGTCCTTTCTAAAATTTTCTCTTATACGTTTAAAGATATATTTTTTTCATTTATGTTAATGTAAGAATTTATAATTTTGTACCAAGAGAAACTTTGAAAACCTACCTAACCTTATTACAACAAGTGCAATTTAATTTAGCCTAACCCAACTAAATATATTTTAGATACGTAAACATTAATTTAATAATAAACAAACACAATGAAATATATTTTTCGTTATGTTCAGAATGATTTTGGCGAAATTATTGCATACACAAATTTTCACTTGTCTTATATGGCAAGATGAGCGTTGCTATTTAAGCCAAAATCGCAAGTTTTACCTAATCGGCACGACATATATATATATATATATATATATATATATATATATATATATATATATATATATATATATATATATATATATATATATATATATATATATATATATATATATATATATATATATATATATATATATATATATATATATATATATATATATATATATATATATATATATATATATATATATATATATATATATATATATATATATATACAATATATATATATATAAAATATATATATATATATATATATATATATATATATATATATATATATATATATATATATATATATATATATGGCAGTCGCCTTAACTAGTGTTTTGTGTGTCCCATGGTGACAGGCTTCTTAACTCATTGCATGGAGGGTAACAGTGTGGTGCTCGCTGATTATGTCAGTTTATTCGGCGTTCATTACACAACTACTTCTCGCCCTCCCTTTGTACCAGTCAAACTAGCAGTTAGGTTAGAATGACTAACTGGGACACCCGGTCACTCTGATTTACTCTCAGGTTCATACATCAACAAATTGTGTGAGAACTTGACTCAGCTTAATCGATGTTGTACCACCCTGGTTAAACTCACTCTCACCAGCTGTGTGACATCGAAACAACACTTTGCTCTCTCACTTATTAACATTTTGCTGCGCTGTGGCATTTTGTATACAGTGTACATATAATGGAGGAGGGAATATATTTTTTCGAGGCCTTTTACAGACTTGATTTAAGGCTAGTGTGTCTGTGTTCATAACATGTACTTAAATATACTCCTCTTCTTTTCCTGTTGATGTTTCTGTTGGTCACTGTGATCTACGTACCCAGACTCCTTTCTTCCTGTTGATGGTTATAAATAAGAAACAAAATGCCAATCATGACATTTTTATCGTTGAAACGCTTCGGTCATCAAGGATTTGATTACTTCATACAGAGAACATTGGTATTTATAGATGTGTGCTGAGGTGAAGAAATAAGACCATGTAATCACATGTGCATAACCAGTCAAGTAAGTGAGGTTAGGTATTCACAGTATCAGATACTGAGAGAATATATATCTCTAAAACTTTCGTCGTAGCAATTACAGTAATAATCACAACTAATAACATAAATCAAAATCCAGGATCGTTCAAAATCTCCTAGTTAGGCTTATTCTCCCAGTACCTTAAACTGCGTTCACCTAACATTGCTTACTAGGCTAGCTACTAACATATTAATACATGACCTCATTCTAACACATCAAAACCTCTCTACAACTACCATAAATACCCATGTTTTGTTCTCTGGATGAATTAACATAGTCCCTCACTTACACAGTGAGTGCTAACAGCATGCCGGAGAACATTTAATAAAGTCTGTGTATTGTGTATCACTAATTTAAAATTATTATTATTATTATTATTATTATTATTATTATTATTATTATTATTATTATTATTATTATTATTAATTAAAATACACAAATTGTGAGACAGAGTAAATATTACTCTAATAATTAGAGGATCCAAGAAGGGGATCGAAATACACAGATCAGTTAATCTCCTGATCTTCTGTCTGCATTTCAGTTATTATTGAACATTAGAACATTCATATATAAATGAAAAAACATACAAGGGAATTAAAAATATTAAAGAAGTAATGAAAAGAGGTTGTTGAGGAGGTTTCGACATCAAGAGGATGGAGAGAAAATGAAGGATGACCTGGAGGGCGTATAAATGATGGGGTGGAGCGAGGGAGGGATAGTGGGTCTTCCTGGGAAAGGTTGGAGGGAGGGGGAATAAGGAAGTTTTTAGTAGTATGGACTTGGACACCCAACAGGCTAGTGTGAGCGTGTTAGGAGTGAGTGGAAGCCAGTGGTTTCTGTGATTTAAGATGCTGTTGAAGAGCGTGCAAGGTAACATTTATGATGGGATTTAGGGGAAACTTGTTAGCCGGATTTGAGTCTTGGAGGTGTGAAAGAAGTTCTTGCACACTGGGAATGTTGTGGTTTGGAGGCTCATCTGAACAGAGACGTGGACGCCATGCTGGCAAGATAATGAATGAAAGTGTACTCTTTTTTTTATGTGGTCACCCGAACTCGGTGGGAGACGTCCGGAAGCGTAATGACTAAAGTATGAAGAAATATAAACATAGCTGTGACGTCTGCCAAAATCAGTGCAGTTGTTTAAGAAACTTATCTTGAGAAAGAGTAAAAATCCCACTTAATGGGACAGCTGGGTCATCATCCCATTAAGAGGAAAAAGTTAAACTAACGCTTGTAAGAGACTCTTTATTACCGATAATTACTGAGCTTAATACAAGGCCGATGAAGAGCAATGATGTGACTAGCGACCATTCATTTTCAGTAGCTGCGCTGCTGCTTGCTGGAAGTGCTACTTTATACCTGAAGTAGTAATTACAGTGGCTGCGCTGCTGCTTGCTACAAATGCTACTTTTTTCCTGAAGTTGTAATTACAGTAGCTGCGCTGCTGCTGCTGCTTGCTGCAAGTGCTACTTTTTGCCTGAAGTTGTAATTACAGTAGCTTCACTGCTGCTTGCTGCAAGTGCTACTTTTCATCTGAAGTTGTAATTACAGTAGCGGCGCTGCTATTTAGAGCATTTTACAACCTATACTCGCTAGTCGCTCCTTTTTCCATGAGTTATAAATTGTATTCAAATCTGTATTTACTAGGTAGTATTTTTCACTACATTTAACGTTCCCAATAAGTTAATTGTGCCGTCCATCTGTGAAATGTTATTCAGTAAACAAAATATCCTTATATAATCTCCTAAAGCTATTGAGATTAAACACGACAATTCCAAAACCTTGTTTGAAACAACAAGGAAATTGAGTTTTAAAGAGCAACCTTCCATAGTGAACCTCCTATGTCCTTCATGAATCTGAATTTTTCCAACTTGAAACCATTGCTGCGAGTTCTGTCTTGGCTAGATATTTTGAGCACGCTATTTACATCCTCTTAATTTATTACTGTTTTCCATTTATACACCTCAATCTTATCCCCCCTAATTCTACCCCTTTCTAGAGAGTGCAGATTCAGGGCCTCAGTCTATCCTCATAGGGAAGATTTCTGATACAAGGGACCAACTTTGTCATCCTCCTTGGTACGTTTTCCAGTGTATTTATATCCATTCTGTAATACGGTTCTGTGCAGGGACGAACGGAAGTCGACGAATTCCTGATAGTAATTATCAACTCTAGTACTCCAGGACGAACAGTTAACAATGACTCTCCCAGATTAATAACAGTAGTAGACGTAGAAGTTGCAGTGTTGGTTGTAATGGTCATTGTAGTGGCCACTAGTGCCAAAGTTTTTGTTGTGATGCTTCTCAGGATATCAGATTGTTTGCTTCCACCTACACGACGTAACCTGTAAATAGAATTAGTGGTAATTACTAGTAGAACCACACGTATACACAGCTGTGTTTAAGATTAGAGTAACACGAGTAGTTGTGGTAAAGGCAGTACTTAAACTGATATGTAATTAGCAGCTCTTGTATTGCATCCACATATGTCTCTCGTGTAATTTCCAAGCTATTACTTTGATAGTTTATTTTACATCTTCCCCCTGCTTCATGTGGGCATTGATCAAAGTTAGTGGAGGGTGAGGAGAGAGCCTTCTGCTTTACTATTTCTAATATTTTAACGTCTAGTGCAAATTGTGAGACTTATAGCCTCGGAGAAGTGGTTAAAAAGACTTCGAGGAAAAATATCTGCATTTCTTCCTTAAGCCATTTGAATATTTTAACTAAAATGTATTATGAATGGCAAGACAATATAAATGCTTGTTTTTCTACTGCAACTGCGAGACATTTTTTATGGCATTAAAAGTTTGTTCAAATATGTACCAATATAAGTATCCACAAAATTACTTGGAAAAGGAATCTGTCCTGACTCTGATCTAATAGTTTGTAATTCTTGATGGAAACTGGTAAAGTCTGAACATACACTGAAAGTCCCAGTTATAAGAGTTGTTACTGTATTACGTTTAAAGTAAACTGGTATTTTAGAGGAAAATTTAGTTGTCATGCCAGCAATTGGACAATTTCTATAAACTGTTGTTGTGAACATATTCTCTGCTCTCTGCTTTCTCTCTTTCTCTCTCTCTCTCTCTCTCTCTCTCTCTCTCTCTCTCTCTCTCTCTCTCTCTCTCTCTCTCTCTCTCTCTCTCTCTCTCTCTCTCTCTCTCTCTCTCTCTCTCTCTCTCTCTTCTCTCTCTCTTCTCCTCTCTCCTCTCTCTCTTCTCTTCTCTCTCTCTCTCTCTCTCTCTCTCTCTCTCTCTCTCTCTCTCTCTCTCCTCTCTCTCTCTCTCTCTCTCTCTTCTCTCTCTCTCTCCTCTCCTCTCTCTCCTCTCTCTCCTCTCTTCTCTCTCTCTCTCTCTCTCTCTCTCTCTCTCTCTCTCTCTCTCTCTCTCTCTCTCTCTCTCTTCTCTCTCTCCTCTCTCTCTCCCTCCTCTCTCTCTCTCTCTCTCTCTCTTCTCCTCTCTCTCTCTCTCTTCTCTCTCTCTCTCTCCCCCTCTCTCTCTCTCTCTCTCTCTCTCTCTCTCTCTCTCTCTCTCTCTCTCTCTCTCTCTCTCTCTCTCTCTCTCTCCTCTCTCTCTCTCTCTCTCTCTCTCTCTCTCTTCTCTCTCTCTCTCTCCTCTCTCTCTCTCTCTCTCTCTCTCTCTCTCTCTCTCTCTCTCTCTCTCCTCTCTCTCTCTCCTCTCTCTCCTCTCTCTCCTCTCTCTCTCTCTTCCTCTCTCTCTCTCTCACTCTCTCTCTCTCTCTCTCTCTCACTTCTCTCTCCTCTCTCTCTCTCTCTCTCTCTCTCCTCTCTCTCTCTCTCCTCTCTCTCTCACTCTCTCTCCTCTCTCTCTCATCTCCTCTCTCTCTCACTCTCTCTCTCTTTCCTTCTTTCTCTCCTCTCTCATCTCTCTCTTCTCTCCTTCTCTTCTTCCTCCTCTTCTCTCTTTTCTCTCTTCTCCTTTCTCTCTCTCTCTCTCTCTCTCTCCATCTTCAAAGTTCACTCCTGGGTCCCAAGTGACTGCTATGGACCATCATCACAACATAGTAATGCATTCAGGCAATCAGTTGTTGCCTCAGCCTCTGACTCCTCATGATCTAGAATACAGACTCAGCTTCACTCACGACGCAGCAATGATGATTAACAAGTTGTCCTAGTGCCAAAGGGCAGAGTGGCTTCAGGTCAGTTGCCAAGGAACAATGACGGACTAGAGGCGGCTTTTAGATACCTCACACACACCGAGCGAACACTAAAACCTGTTATATTAATTTGGCTTTGTTTTTCGAGCTATCATGTTTCTTGTTGCGTACCTTACGGAAATCTCTCAACACCAGAATGGGCAAGATTTATTTTTACGTTGGGAACGACGAATCCTCATCAATACTCAAGTGTCTTGCACAAGATCTCGTGTCATAGCGTAAGAGTCAGTAATGAGGAAAACCCTGGTAAACTAGTGTGTCTACACACTGTGGCAGGACCCTAGTGGCTGTCCACCGAATCTTCATTCTTGTTTCATACCAGTTTCAACAATTCCATTTTTTTACCAATTTCATTTACTGAAATTTGCAACTACAGACATTTTTTTATAGTTTGAAACCAAAAATTTGAAGGCGATCAGAAGATGCATTCTCCAGATCTGGGACGGATTTCAACAATTCTTAGTGTTTTTTAACAATTACTTTTATATTAACAACGTTTTTGACACAAACTATATTTAATGGGTAGTAACCTGGCCGTAAGATGCATCCATTAGACTAAAACTGATTTACCATGATTTATCGGGAACAAAAAATTCATACCAGTTTACCTGTGAAAGAAGCAAATATGCTCCTATACTATTGAATTTTACTTTCCATTGTTAAGTTAATAGGAACCTTTTTTTTAACATTTGAAGCTATGTCACTGAGTTTTAATAGCTACTGGAGTCATTCCAGGATGCTGGGAATGAGTTTATCATTTTTGGTCATAGAGCACCTGCACATGCCAAGTGTTCCAAGAATTTTGCCCTAGTTATCGTATACCTGTTTGAAAATTTTAATCCAATTGGATAAGACATTATAGAGTTATGAACAAAATAAAAGCAAAAATATAGAGGGAAAATTTCTGGAAATTACCTTATTGTCCTCCTTCTGGGATACCTAATTATATGGAATTGCAATATTTGTCAATCCCAAAGCTGAGACTTGCGTCTGCGCTGCTTCTGGTTCGCTTCCTCTCCTATTTAAATAAAATAACTGATCTGATCTGGTAGATGTTTAGGGCTACTCCAGGATTAATACACTCGCACCACTTCAGATTTTTGGCTTCCGTTTATCAAGCAGTTGGTCACTCAAGGGTTAAGACTCTCCCTGACGGGTTCGAAGATGGGGGTAGAAATAGTGCAATGAAGGTAAATATTATAGTTTTATGGATTTCTCCCACGACACGGTGGTAATTTTCAGATTATCTGAGCGTTCCTCGACAAACCGGCCACTGGACATCTATGCCTCAGAAAATTCCAACAAACACTCAGCATTAACCCATACCTTATTGCGCTGATTAAAACATAATGCAATATAGAATCATTTTTCACTACAAGATACCCATAGGCATCAGTCTTTAGCAACATCTGGAACCAACGGTACCAAATACGTAGTTCAGCGACTATCACATAGGATCAGAACATTTATCTTCCCTTGGACATAGCATCTTTTTCCATATATTAAAAGAGGCGGACACGAATCATCATAGTAAATGACAACCAGATTAAGAAGCTACTACGACTTAGTCCCACTGGAGACACCACACATCAACTATGTCGTCACAAAACACTGAACTCAATGCGTGGGAATATTTTTTTTAACCCATATTGATGGAAAATAATGTGCCCTAAATATTTTGAAGCAACTCCAACTTTAATTACTGATAAAGAAACATATCCAGCCTGAAACAGAGCGAAGAAAGTACCTTTGGACAAAGACCTACTTACACTGGTGGATGGTACCACTATGACCCCGCCTCCTCCTGCTTCCACTCACCTGACTACAGTATATAAGCCACTTCTACGGCCATATGCTGTACTTTCTACAAGAGTGATGGACTGAACACTTCGATTCCAGGCTGAGGGACTGATTACCTCAAACTCCTCCTCTCATTACCCTCTCTGCTTTGTATTGGACTGATGAAGCCACTGTGTGCCGAAACGTTTCCTTAATAAAGATTCCCATATGTTGCATAAGTGTCTCAATCTTAAACAAACATTCAACTGTCTTATATTCAATCTACATATCAGACTACCGTTCAGGATAGCGTTGTTAATGACAACAAGCGTGCCCGGTCTGAGGGCAAGCTTGTTCTTTGAAAGGCTTTGATATACACCGCACATGTTCTTATCACTGCCCAGTTTTCCTCCGAGAAAGAATCTAAGATTGAAAGAAGGCTTATCGTACTGTCAAGTCACAACTCAGCTGCACCAGTGAAGCAAATTACCGCAAGTCTAAAAGATTTACGGTAATTCTAGGCAACCCGATCTCCTCATCCTCCGAGGATTCCTATGATAATACCGTCCCTATATAAAAAAAGTTAAAATCTATATATTTGATTCTCCTACATCACCTTCCATAGACATTTACACCACTCCCCACATCTTACAAGCCCCTACAACTGTTTCTATGATACTTCCTTTGCAACATCCAACACAACCGAAACTTTCCACTCCGAGTCCTCACAATCATCCCAATGTCCATACATTTTTTCTTTATTAGAAAGACTACCCCGGATTCTTATTCTTTCTACATCTAAGACTGTTAAAAAAAAACAATGAACTCCCACAAATTTCTCCAAAGCCAAATTTATCTTTTCAAACTTTTTCATTTCCTGAGATCAAATATTTCCCAGTTACTCCTTCCTTTAACAGCCACCAGAGTGCTTCTCCTGCTATACTTGCCTCCTCATCTTCGACCCCTTGTGTCACTTTGTCTTCTGCATCTCATATCCATGAGACTACTGTGGACATATTATATCTAAAAAAAAAGAGAGGTTCAGAAATGGGCCTTGATATTAAATGAAGAAATCTCCATGAATAGTCACTTAGAGAAGAACGTTACAACTTTACTGACCACTCCAGCCATATCCATCTCTTACCAACAATGTCAGTATTGCAAAGGAACATCAGAGGATACTGGAAGAACTACTGATCTTCCGGTTTTTTCTTATTTGATTACAAAAAAAAAAATCTTCGCTCCATAACTAAGTTTGACTTCCCATTACTGGCTTTGTTCTGTTGCAATCTCTGGAACTTTTGCAGTAGAATCTTGTGTTGATTGTGCACTGCTGGAGAGCAACGATAGTGCACATTCTCAATTTTTTCATTCCTTTCCTTCTTCACTGCGCTTCAGCCTGGGTATATTTAAATAAGTGGTACACATTCTGCTCTTATTAGCTCTATCCTTCACGCCTTTGTCAGTACCGGACGCACTGAGCGTCCGGTACTGACAAGCGTCCAGTGAATTTTATTCTCACTATGTGCTCTGGGACGGGTCCCATCGTGACGTTAGTAAGTAAGTTTATTCAGGCATACACAAATACAGTTACATAGATTATCATACATAGCAGCATATGTATAGAAAACCCAGGATAACACAAAAAAGTCAGACAGAGTTACATATTTCCATTGGGGTCCATTTAATACCTTAATATTATATACTGTAGGAGATGTATGTTATTAAACTATAAAGGATATATACTAGGAATAAGGTAAAAAGAGTTATTTACATTTACATGTATGTTAGCTAAAAAAAAAAAATAATTCTCCTCCCTTTCTGTCGCTACATTCATTAGGTACCTTTTGGCTCTCTTCTTGAACTGGTTCATGCTATAACTGGCTTTGACATGTGCAGGCAGTCTGTTCCATTCCTTTATTGCTGTACAATAAAAGATGTTTGAAGCCTGGCCACTGACTGTGGGTACTACAAAGTTGTGCTCTCTCCCCCTAGTACTATGACTGCTTTGGTTCCCAGCCTTGACAAAAATTAACAGATATTCTGGACACTGTTTGTGAGCAATTTTATAAACTTGATTCAACTTAAGTTGTTTTACTCTGTCTTCAATATTCAGCATATATATATTGTTGTAATTCATCCTGGCCTACATGCTCTCTTGGTCCCAGGTCCAGGATGAATCTTACCATTTTGTTCTGGGTGATTTGCAGTTTATCTTTCAGGTTTTTTGTCAAGGCAGAGTACCATGAAGAGCAAGCGTAGTCCATATGACATTGTATAAGGGCTAGACATAGGATCCTGCGAGCCTCAGTAGGTAGACACTGGGCTTCGTGAAGATTAACCATAACCTTGTTTATCTCACCTTCCTCTTCACATCTTGAACAATGGACAACAATTATACATCGATACTCAATCTCGTAAGTTCTCATGAAAGGATTTAACCATCTGCTCGTCATTGCTTTAAAACTATCCTGAACCATCATCCAAAGTCTCCATATCTCACGTTTATATGACCTCCTCCCTCGTTGGTTCCGTTCCTAGTTTGAACAGGCAGATTGGATTATCTCCAATCAACACCGTTACTCCCCCACTGTCGCGTCAGCAACTCCATCATGTCAGCAGCTACGCTGACGATAATGGACACTCAAATATAAGTGCAAATATAATAATATATGCATTCTCCGGTGCTCTCTTGACTCTGTTCGGGCGAGTAAATAAAACTGAAATAAAGATTCTATTTCCGGAAGAACGTAATTCAAATAAGCCAGGTTTTGAAGGATTACTGGATACAGTTCTGACTAATCTACAAAAGCTTGTTATGACGAAAATAAGTTATGACGAAAATAAGTTATGACGAAAATAAGTTATGACGAAAATGTGTTATGACGAAAACGTGTTATGACGAAAATGTGTTATGACGAAAACGTGTTATGACGAAAATGTGTTATGACGAAAACGTGTTATGACGAAAATGTGTTATGACGTAAAGGTGGACAGCGCAGAAACTGATAGTCAGAAAGCTTATACTGGTTAGAAAAGTTGTGTGAAGACTAAATTAAACAGAAATTAAAGCGAGAGGAATTTTGTGAATGGTACTTAACTCGTTGGTGGGAATTAGCATTTTCCGACCTAAAATCATCAATGATGGCAGTCAAGCATTGGAGAACAATTCTGAAAGCTGTGGCTTCATATTACACAGGTTTGGTAGTTCGTACTGTTTTTACCGGCTGCAGCATTTAGAATTTCGTTTGGTCAAATATTTGATTAAGCCCCGAAAATCAGCTCGGAATTATTTGCAATCCATATAAAACCACTGCGGTTCGTACGTCGGTTTGCGTGAGGTCAACAGTAACAGCCTGGTTGATCAGACCCTGATCCACCATGAGGCCTGGTCACAGACCGGGCCGCGGGAGCGTTGACCCCCGGAACTCTCTCCAGGTAATACTATATATTTGCATCTAAGTACAACACACATAACGAGAAAACACAGGCAAGAGTTTTCTTGAGAATATGGGAAAAAGCAGATGACCCAGAATATCTTACATCATAAATGTTAGGTTTGCTTAGGCTCTTCCCAAACCTGAAGAAGGTGAGCTGAAATCAGTGACAACACTGTGAAATTAAAGTGGCTAAAAGTGCTGCTATTAGAAGTCACTTAGGATTATTAGAGTCAGACTCATTCCCAGGTGGCAAGGAAGAGAAATTGATGACAACTGAACAAGCTGCTGACAGAAGTGGCACAAGAAAAATCAATATTTTTTTTACAGTGGAAAGGATATTTGAAAGAGGAATTAAGTGATTCGCTCGGCTTGTAAAAAATAATGATGTTTTTAGAGGCAATAAATGCAAAATTAAATCTTGACTCATTATGTCAGTTTGTGGAGGAATTAAAGTCCAATAAAAGGCTAGAGGGATGAGTAACACATTAAGAGTGATAGATAAGATTAGCTATAACTCATTCCCTGCGGCTTTTCTCGCAACTTATAATATCTTGATAGAAAAAAATATATAACAGGTAACCAGACTAATAAGCACCTGAGATGCACTCGTTAATGAGGCCGTCATAGATTATGATATATTGTAAGTGAATCTGGAGTTGCGTTCAAAGCAGCGGAAAGTATATCAAGAGGCTTTTATTCAGTATGAAAAGGTAGTGTTTAATTTAGACCGTACAGATGAGAACATTCAGGAGACTCAACTTTAATGACAGACAATATGAAGTGACAGATTTGTGTTGCAAATTTAATAAAATTCTGTTACAAAGAAATACAACTTTTGGCAGAGTTAACTCTTCTGTCATCTGTGTTTCATCTGTAGCAACACTCTTACCTTCTTAAACATCTGTAGCAACACTCTTACCTCCTTAAACATCTGTACCACAAGTGTCATTACCCATCTTTCAGAATTTTACAATAATTTCAAGCCATCGGTAGACAGTAGATCAGATATTGATGATGTGCTTAAGCTGAATTACCTCAAATGTCTAGTAACTTACTTACTAAAAATTACTAGAACATTCCAAGTGATTATGTAGTTGTACATGAATGGTATACAATACCGACAAATGAAAATTAGACACATGTGCAACATCTGGGTATTTTTATTGTAGACGTTTCGCCCTCCAGTGGCTTTATCAATAAGATTGATCAATACAATAGATTCTAGGACATAACTTGAAGACAGTATAACTATATACAAAAGATGAGGTAATCAGTCCCTTAGGCTTGCAGTTAGTGTGAATGTCTTCAAGTACTATGATCTTCACACCAAGGTTGAGGGACTCATTACTTTTTGTATATAGTTCTACTGTCTTCAAGTTATGTCCTAGAATCTATTGTATTGATAAAGCCACTGTATGGCGAAACGTCTACAATAAAGATACCCAGATGCTGCACATATGTCTAATTTTCAGGTGGTTATGGATAATTATACGCAAGCTCTGAAGATCCTAATTGCTCATCTAGTTAGGTTAGATATGCTGTCAAGATTGTGAGTTTGAAGCCACCGGAACTATCTCAGATTTTTAGGCATTTAGAATTTCTCTAGACAATAGTCTAGGGACTGGAAACCAAATTTAGGATAGAGTCCATAGAATGTTTGAATATCAAACTCAACAAACACTAATTGTTTTGTGAAGAGATTAACCAGGGTTTACAGGACAGTATCTTGCGTGCAAGGTATCAGACGTGAAACTGAACTGCATCTCTTACTGTGGAAACCAAACCATCACCTCAGAATAAGAAGATTAGTCTTATTAGACGAGAACGTCAATATAGGCACTTACCAAATTGTAAATAAAAGTAACAGTGCAGCTGGTGTCACGCCCACGTAACGTACTCCCAAGTGTACGTTACGTACACAGCACAGTGTTGCAAACATTACTCGAGAGTCGAGCATTGTAAGAAACCTGCTCAACAACTGAAATGTTGCAGTAAGTGTTTAGGTTACCTAGAGGGAGGGAAGCACACAACAGAAGTGCTTTAAGTGCAAAGGAATTCACCAAACTGGTCTCTGTACTGATGGTCAAGTAGTTCCAACAGAAAACGGAGCCGATTGTGTTGTGTAGAAGGACCAAGTATTATTACGTTTTGATAACAAGTCGACGCCCACAGTACTTCCGATTGCCCAGATTGAGTTCTTTAATAAATCACAAGAGACAGCTGTCGTCTCTCTCTTTGACCAAGGTTCACCAAAGTCTCTCATAAAGACAATATTTTAGAAGCTGCAAGAAGACTCATTCCAAAATACATTTGGCATGAGTTTTTCAAAGTTCTGGTTAGCAGACATATGACCTAGCCAAATTTACTATTCATCATGGGAACAAGCGTTAGAAGCTATCGTGATGGATTAATTGCCATCTATCGTGATGGATGAATTGCCATCTATCGTGATGGATGAATTGCCCATCGTAGGTGTGCATATCGTGAGGATGCATGAACATAGTAGCCTAACTACAGAATAAGCTAGTTCTGGAACACGTCACACATAAACTGCTTAAACACATCACAAATAACAAAACAGTTTATTGATGGAACTAGAATTCTTTTTATGGACAAACTTTTGAGTGTTAATTCTCTTGTCTTTAAATTCATTAATGAGAAGAGGATGAATTACGAGTTTCTTGAACCCATCAAATACTGAGTGAAGCAAATACAGGACGATGTCTTCTCTGAATAATTCAAAATTTTGAAAACTCAAAAAAGAATCCAAAAAGAAACCGAATTTGATTCACTGTTTACGACTTTATCTAGACTCAGCTGTCATGAGATGTCTTGGAAGACTCAGCTGTCATGAGATGTCTTGGAAGACTCAGCTGTCATGAGATGTCTTGCAAGACTCATCTATCATGAGATGTCTTGGAAGACTCAGCTGTCATGAGATGTCTTGGAAGACTCATCTGTCATGAGATGTCTTGGAAGACTCAGCTGTCATGAGATGTCTTGCAAGACTCATCTATCATGAGATGTCTTGGAAGACTCAGCTGTCATGAGATGTCTTGAAGACATCTGTCATGAGATGTCTTGCAAGACTCAGCTGCATGAGATGTCTTGAAGACTCAGCTGCAGAGAGTCTAAGATCATCATCATGAGATGTCTTGAAGACTCAGCTGTCATGGATGTCTTGGAAGACTACGTATGAGATGTCTTGCAAGACTCAGCTGTCATGAGATGCTAAGATCAGCTGTCATGAGATGTCTTGAAGAACCACATTCACGTCTGAGAGTACATCATATATCACTGATAAAGCCCACATCAGTGTGTTACACGGTAGAGTGCCAGGCACACTAGGCACACTGACATATCCGATAATCATATTGGATACCTCAAGAACGAGGAGAGTTATGACCCCCCTCCTCTTCCACAGTACATGGGACGAGTGAACAACACATACCACACTTTATATGGACATGTATGAGGCATCCCTCGTTTTCCTGCCAAGAAGCCAGGATGACAACTGTAGCAGGGTCTTTGGCCAGAAGAAAAGCTTAATTTAAAGCTTTGTAGATAAGGTAAGTTATAAGTCCTTAGCCAAGTAATACAGGTAGTAGGAAAAATTAAGTTAATAAAATCTCTTAGTTTGGTTCTTCGGAGTGAGGATATGGCCAAGTTAGTATCATTATAAATGCCATGGTCAGCACATTTTTCCCCACCCAGGGTGGCAATGTTCAATGGTGGGCAGGGCAGTTGAAGAGAGGAGTTACCAGAGCAAGGCCGTGTTTCAATAGGTATATGCATGGAAATAGTCTTAACGGAAGTATATGTTAGTTCTAACTCTAGTCCGTATTCTTATTTAACCACAGATGACAACAGAGAGAATTGAGACAGTGAACACAGCGTTGGAACACAGTCCTGGGACCCCTGACAAGTGGGATATCGTCAGTAATTCTCTCTATCGTGGTACGCCATTAACCGCGGACATTAAGAATGAATGTTTACGAGTGATGGAGGTACGTCGAGCGATGTTGAAATCAGTCTACATGTGTACTGTTTTCTGGTCAGTCTAAAGTGTGTTGAGTGATCTAGAGACAATACGCTAGTGTACGCAACACAACTATCAACAGTACTTCCAAAGACGGTGTTCAACCTGCCTAAAACAACAAACAGAAGTACGATCCCCGTGTCTTCAGTAGAATGCTTCAGTACATAGTCAACAAACGCCTTGTGTGGTACCCGGAAACACTAAATTTTCTCTTCCCTCAAAAGTTTGGTATTTGTAGAGGATATTCTACCATCGACGACTTAATATATACGTTTGTAATTCCTTTGCAACTAATTCATCAGTTAATACAGATGTGTTTGCTACAGGAAATATACCTTAAGACACTATCTTTCTTTCTATGCAACATTTTATTCCCAGCCTACTCATTATGCCTCCGAGGCAAACTACCACTTTTTTCTTAAAGAGAAAGTGTCAGAAAAACACTTTAGTGTTCGTGTTAATAACTATTTTTCCCAAAGCTTATACAATTAATCATAGATACTATTTTATTATATTTATTTATTTCAGAGTGCAGTCAGAATAAATACACTTTAAGCACTTACAATGCCCAAGTGCGCTCACTCTTCCTGGCTTTCTGGCCGAAATCCCAACGTTCAGTGCAGACACATTTTATATGTTGAAAAAACTGACCTTACACTCCAAGTTTGATTACTATTTCACACATTTGCAGTGTGAATGAAATGCCTCAAAATTTCGGAGGCAGCTCATTCCATTTTTATAAAACGAAAAATTGAAAATATAATAAAACACAAGTGTTTAATCAATAGAATTTATTGAAATATATACTACACAAACATTAATCGTTACCTAAATGAATCAAACATAAAAGTAAAGTATAAACTGAAAAATGAAACAAAGGAAAGACACAAAACAATAAATAGGTTCTCCCTGCAAGAGGTATGAAGCAGCATGTGATACCGTAGTCTGCCTCTGATCCACTCTGTTACAATGTGTAATTAAGTTAATAAGTTTATTCAGGTATACACAAATACAGTTACATAGTTTATCATACATAGTGATGTAAGTAAAATCGCCACAGAAAATATAAGATTTGGTCACTTCATGAGGCCCGAGCCGTGATGAGGAGCACGAGTGAACACAGCGTGGTGTGGCAGAACACAGGTACTGTTCTATGTAAACCGTTAATGAGATGGTAAACCAGCAGTGTCAGATGTAAGCAGGTGACGAGTAGACAGAAGCAGCGCTCCCAGGATGGCACTCTCACGTAAGACCAGATGAAGTGAACAGGAACTAGTTCACAGACATTTTCCCAAAGTTGATGCAGATCGTTCAGTCCTTTGAGATTTTACTGGCCCTCTCAAAACACTCGTGATGGGGAGAATAATTGACAACAGTTACAATCATGGCAAGCAGCTCACTCACAGGATACGTTGAGGTTTTTAAAGACGGTTAAGGAAAAAATTGGGTGACAAACTAAAGTTCCACAAATTCAAGACAAGTAACATTTGTAAGAAAAATAGACAACACAAGAAACTCACAGATGAATGAATACTAACGTTTGTCAGAGAGCCAGGTAGTCAAGTGACTTCCATTATATTCTTAACTCAACAAATAAGAAGGTAGTGAGGAGAGAGGCTGGGAGGCGGCGCTGGCATCTGCATTCCTCTGAAAATAATGCTTAAACACACAAATAACCAACACCACAGTCACGCTGACATGCACACATAACTTAATAAATACAAGTGAACTTTTTCCCTCTTATGCTAGTCCCCAGCCTTCATTAATTTCTACCTTAATGAGAGACGGGCAGTTTAAAAATAACTAGAATCTGCAAACCAACTTTACCTTCTTCCACAAGAGTGCCCCGCCTCTTGTAATGACGTCTCCACTGCCACATCTTTCCTCTGGGATCAGTATATAAGTCACATTCCTCTTGTCTCTGTCTTACTTTATAATTTAATGGTTATAACCATAACCATTATTTTTAAAGAGGTGGACTGGTAAGCCAGCGGAAGTCCTCGATCAGATGACCAAACGCTCCAGCTTTGGGTCATCATATGACTAAGACCCTCCTCAGGAAATACTTGTCCTGTTTCCTGACAAACATTATACCTACCTATGCCTTACAGTGATCAATCAAGGCTGAGAGACTGAACACCTCAACATGAGTTTTTTAAAGCTGGTGGATGGAACTCCTCAAACTTACTTGCAAACTTCTTCCAAAGTCTCCGCTTTAAATGTCGCCTTCGTATTACACTGTAAAAACCTGTTGTGTTGCCGAAGCGTTTTGATAATAATGACATGCAAGTGCGACACAAGTATCTTATTCACATTCAGGTTAGTTCACCTGGTATCTAACTTCAGAGTCGCAGCCTAGTCCATGTACTCCCACTTGGCTGCCTCCACAGACACTACAAGCTATGGCAATTCATCTTGATGTGTCACGGCAGGAAATAGACGTCAATAAGCCTTCTTCAAGTGGCAAAATTCAACGAGACTATCATAGAAATCGAAATGCACAAACACGCTGCATGACCCAAAGTAAATGATACATTAAAATCAACATCCCAGCCTCAGGATCCAATCCCATAGTTTTGCCATCTCCTACACTTGCTTTAAGGTTTACTATACTAATAGCAGGAGTGTAAGAAATAAGATACATGAGCTAAGATTAATTGCAAGTGCGGGAAGCATAGATATTATTGCTATAACAGAGACCTGGCTCAATCTGAAAGATACAGAAATGCCTTCTGAATGCCACATACAAGGCTATAAATTATTCCACACTGATAGGGTCAACAGGAAGGGTGGTGGAGTAGCGATGTATGTCAGAGATCATTGAAATTGTTGCGTTAGACAATATATAAAATTAGAAGCATCAGCCACTGAATCTGTTTGGTTACAGCTTCTCGAGGGCCATGAAAAACAAAGCTTGGGTGTGATTTACAGGCCCCCAAACCTTGATAGGGAGTGCAGTAAACTTCTATGGGATGAAATTCGCAAGGCATCTACATACAAAAATGTTGTGCTAATGGGGGATTTTAACTTAAGACAAATTGACTGGAGCAATTTGACAGGAAATTTAGAGTCAAACAACTTTCTTGATACGATTCAGGATTGTTTTTTAAAACATTTTGTGACAGAACCAACTAGAGGAAATAAAATGCTTGACTTGGTTCTTGCCAGCTGGGAATCACTAATTAAAAATCTTGAGGTTAATGATGAGCTTGGGGAAAGTGATCACAAATCACTCAGTTTTAATATATCATGAAATTACCCTAATAATGGCAATCAAGTCTCTGTCCCTGACTTCTCCTTGGCTGATTTCATAGGACTGAGAAATTACCTGGGTGGGCTGAACTGGAATGACCTGACAATGGGTCAGGTAGGTGGTGATGGTTGCCGATATGACGTTTTCCAGAGCATAGTTCTACTGCTCAGACAATTTGTGTTCCAAATAAGGAAATCAAATCAAACAAAAATTATCCTAAATGGATAAACAATAGATTAAAACATCTCATTGGTCAAAAGAGAGGCATATATAGGAGAATAAAAAGAGGAGAGGGGTAGTTAAGAAATCAATATTTTCAGTTAAAAAGATAAATAAAAAAGGGAATAAGAAAAGCAAAGAGAGATTATGAGGTTTAAAGTTGCAAGGGAATTGAAGACTAACCCAAAAGGATTCTTTCAGGTATACAGAAGAAAGAATAGAGACAAGATAGGCCCACTCAAAAGTTACTCGGGTCAAGCTCACTGACAGTAATAAGGATATCTGAAGAATTTCTAACACTTACTTCCTCTCAGTTTTTACACAGGAAGATACTAGCGATATTCCAGAAATAATGAATCATGTAGAACGGGACGATAATAAACTATGCACGATTAAGGTCACAAGTGACGTAGTCCTTAGACAAATAGATAAATTAAAACCTAACAAATCCCAAGGCCCTGATGAACTGTACGCAAGGGTTCTAAAGAAATGTAAAGAGGAGCTTAGCAAACCTTTGGCTAGTCTTTTCAACATATCACTACAAACTGGCATAGTGCCAGATAAGTGGAAAATGACTAATGTGATACCTATTTTCAAAGCAGGTGACAGGTTCTTAGCTTCGAACTATAGACCAATAAGCCTAACCTCCATAATGGGAAAATTTATGGAATCAATAATTGCCGAGGCAATTCGTAGCCATCTTGAAAAGCATAAATTGATCAACGAATCTCAGCGCGGTTTTGCAACAGGGCGTTCCTGCCTTACGAATTTTTTTTTTTCACTAAGGTATTTGAGGAGGTAGATCATGGTAATGAATATGATATTGTGTATATGGACTTCAGTAATGCTACTGTGGAAACTTAAGGCACACGGAATAGGAGAATTTTTTTCCTGGGTAGAGGCATGGTTGACAAATAGGCAGCAGAGGGTTTGCATAAATGGGGAGAAATCACAGTGGGGGCTCGTCACAAGCTGTGTTCCACAAGGGCCAGTGCTGGGCGCTTTGTTGTTCACAATTTACATACACGACATAGATGAGGGATTAGATGGCGAAATAAGCAAGTTTGCTGATGACACCAAAATAGGCCGTCCAGTTCATTCTAATGAGGACATTAGAGCACTCCAGGATGATTTGAATAGACTGATGCAGTGGTCGGAGAAGTGACAGATGCAGTTTAATATAGACAAATGCAAAGTTCTAAATGTTGGACAGGAAAATATCCATGCCACATATAATCTAAATAATGTAGATCATAATATTACTGATTGCGAAAAGGATTTAAAACCAAGACAGCAGTGCATAAGTGTTCGCAATAAAGCTAACATAATATTATTTATGCTTTATATCAAGAAGTATAAATAATAGAAGTCCTCAGGTTGTTCTTCAACTCTATGAGTCCTTGGCTAGTTGCAGTGTTGTTATTGATCAATACCACTCGTTCGTGGTTACAAAATACTCGTTGGGGTAGTACATCAAACAGGGAGTAGAATGAAATTAGCTCAGAGGCACCCACACCACCTGACACTACTGGGAAGTGTCAGGTCAGAGAAGCACTGCAGCACTTGTAACACGCAAACAACATGTACACACTCACATTCACTCACACACCCTAACACACACTCTCACCCTCTACTTTTCACACACTCAAACCCACTCTCATATAGACCCCCTCACTTGCCCCGTCACTCTCCCCCACCTCTCTTTCTCTCTCCCCCTCACTCTTCCCTTTCACTCCCTCCTCTGCTCCTCTTTCTCTCTCTCTCTCTCTACCCCCACTTTTTTCTCTCCCTCTTTTCTTCCTTTTTCCCTCCCCCTCCTCCTCCTCCTCTTTCTCCCTCTCCTCTTCTCTCTCCCCATTTGTCTCCCCTCTCTCTCTCTATCTCTCCCTCCCTCTGCCCCCACACACACACAAACACAAACACACACACACACACACACACACACACAACACTCACACACACACACACACACACACACACACACACATTCATAGCTTTAAGAAGAGGTATGATAAAGCTCATGGCGCAGGGAGAGTGACCCAGTAGCGGACAGTGAAGATGCGGGGCAAGGAGCTATGACTCGACCCCTGTAACCATAACTAGGTGATACTAGGTGAGTACATACACACACACACACACACACACACACACACATCACGAATGACCACACAAAAATACATAGGTTTTACATTCTATGGTAACTAAAAAAAATGGGTTGCCAGAGAGTACGATAGAAAACCAGGGGACTGAACGATGAGTCTGGAAAAGTAAACTGGGTAGCAGAACTCAGGAAAAGGAACAAGAGCGAGGAAGAAAGCTGTATGTATAGTATGCAAAGTCGTGGAGAAGATTATCAGGAGGAGACTGGTGGAGCACCTTGAAAGGAGCAAACTTATACACGACAACCAGCACGGTTTCAGGGAAGAAAAATTCTGTTTCACAAACCCACTGGAATTCTATGGCAAGGTAACAGTAATGGCAGAAATGACATGTATGCCAGGGATGGGGTTCACTTATCCAGGTCTGGGGTGGGGGCACTGGCAACTGCAGTGGAGGGAGCTGTTAGGGCTTTAAACTAGAAATAGTTAGTGGTATGGGTTTTTGGGGAAAACAGTGAAGTCCCAGTTTAGTAATATTATGAGTTCTAGGGGAACTAGTAATATACAGAATAAGTTGGATACTGGAAAGCCAGTGGCACTAGATGACAAGGACAGTAATAGGTATAGTGGAAAAACAGAAATGAGCAGGAAGGGCAAAGAGAAAGGAGGGTCTTTAAATGTATATTACACCAATAGTCGTAGTTCTAGGAATAAGATGGACGAGTTGAGATTAGTTGCTAGTGCGGGTAATATTGATGTTTTTGCAAAAACTGAGACGTGGTTTATTATGAAAAATCGGGACATACCTGCTGACTGTCACATCCAGGGTTTTAAATTGTTCCAAGTAGACAGAAGTATCGGGAAGGGGGGTGGGGTGGCACTCTATGTTCGTGATAATTTAAATTGTTGCATAAAAACGGGTATAAAGTCTGAAATAATACATACAGAGTCTGTCTGGATAGAATTTTCGGAGGGGAGTGAAAAAATTATTTTAGGCGTGATATACCGTCCTCCAAACTTAGATAGGGAACAAGGGAGACTACTTTGGGAGGAAATGGTGAATGCCACAAGGCACGATAGCGTAGTAATTCTAGGAGACTTTAACTTTAGTGAGATTGATTGGAATTTCTTGACAGGGAATTTAGAATCTAACGACTTTTTAGAAGTAGTTCAGGATTGTTTTTTGAAGCAGTTTGTGACAGAACCTACAAGGGGAAATACCCTACTTGACTTGGTTCTTGCAAACAAGGAAACCTTTGTTATTAATTTAGAAATTACAGAGGAAGTCGGCACAAGCGTCCACAAATCAATTACCTTTAACATTGAATGGATGAATGATAGTAGGGATAACTCAGTAACGGTCCCAGATTTTCGCTTAGCAGATTAAAAGGGGCTTAGAGATCACTTATCGTCTGTGGACTGGGGTAACGAAGCTATCAATATGATATTTTTCTGAACACTATACAAGCTGCCCAAACAACATTTATCCTTTATAAAGAAATTAGATCAAGTAGAAATTACCCAAGATGGATGAATAATAGGCTCAAATATCTTTTGGGGCAGAAGAAAGGAATTTATAGGCGCATAAGAAGAGGTGAGGGTCATCTTATAAATCAGTATACTGACATTAAGAGGGACGTTAAAAAGGGGATAAGAAAAGCTAAACGAGACTATGAAATTAAAGTTGCTTGGGATTCAAAAACCAACTCAAAAAGTTTTTTCCAGGTTTATAGAACAAAAGTTAGAGATAAGAGAGGTCCCCTTCAAAATAACTCTGGGTATCTTACTGACAAGGAGAATGATATGTGCTCTATTTTTAATAATTATTTTCTCTCGGTTTTCACACATTAAGACACTAATAATATCTCAGTAATTAATTTTTATAGTGGCCCTGAAGATGATAAATTATGTAATATAACAGTCACTAGCGAAATGGTTATGAAACAAGTAGACTGACTGAAACGAAATAAATCGCCGGCAAGTCGCTCCCCAACCTTGGTGGTGTGCGGGTGAGCTGTGTGTGTTCCCTAGCAGTGAACTGGGGAAACTTTGTTTTCATCACAATTGTGGATGGCTATCGACGCAGAGTGAACACTGTCTGTGTAGACTTGTTGAAAGGAGCTATATATCCCAACAATGAGGAGGTTCTCCTGCCCTTGATTCTACGAGATGTTTACGGGATTTCTACTGCAGATATATACGGGATTTCCTTAAATGGAGCTGCGAGGATCTTCGTTAAATTTATGACCACCGGGGCATACGAGAATGTTGTTGACAAATATCAAGAGAAGTGTCTTGTGGTCAATGCAGGCTTGGAGGTTCGACTTTGTTATGTTTCGACATGCTATTTGTGGATATGCTTACAAAACATTCCTTTTGAGGTGACCGAAGTGGACATCAGGAGGGTTTTTGGCCAGTTTGGAACCATACATGCAGCCAATATGGGCCGGTGGGCCCAGGGTATATATGCCGGCATGCCAGGGGGATCTTATTCCCTCAAGATAACCCTCAGATGGCAAATACCGTCGTATGTTATCATGGAAGGTTTTCGGAGGCAGATATATGTGACGTACCCTGGGCAACAGACGATGTGCCGCAACTGTGGGGCCCCGGGGCATGTAGCGGCTGTGTGTGACCAGCGCCAGGGTCCCCGTCCTTCTAATCAATGTGAGGAGACTCGTCGAGAAGAGGAGACTGGATCAATGGTGGAGGAGGACATGGAGATGCCTGTATCAGAGGAGGTGTTTCATACGACCGTAGTGTCAGAGTAATGGAGTGAGGTTGTTGAGGAGGCTGAATTGGAGGTCTCGAGTTTGCCAAAGGCATCGAGGGATGTGGACGAGGATACATCCCAAGGTGTATTGGTGGAGTCTGCAGAGGAGGTGGAGTTGGTTGAGGATTTGCAGGTCCCCAGTGTGGGGGATTTGCAGCGGCTGTTGGATAGCCCTATGTCAGAGGGTCTGATGCAATCGGAGGTTGGCATGGGGCCTGAGGTAGAGGGTTTGGCAGGTGACAGTGTTGAGAGGTCCACTGTGTCCGATCACCCATTGAAGGTTGTAGCGGAAGTTGAGGTGGATCACGCATCTGGGGATGGGGACATGGAGTTTATGGGTGCATCCCGTAAGAGGTCTAGTGGTGCAGGGGACGATGATGTCATCACTCCTGGCCAGCGGAGTTGCAAAAAGGCCTGGGTGGAGGTAATGAAGGGTGCCAAGGAAGGATTGATGGGGACATGTGGGGGTAAGGGGGGGGCGGGTGAGTCGGGGGAATAATGGTACTGCTACTACAGGGGTATCGGGTCCCGTGAGACAGAGAGGGAAGCCCCCGCTACAGAATTCAGGTGTTTAAATATGAACGTGAATGGCCTCCGGGCGGTAGAGGTGACTTTGAGACGTTTGAATGTTGATGTATGTATACTCCAGGAACATAATTTCTGGTGTGGTAGGGACCTGGTATTGAATGGGTATACGTTATATACTGGAAAGTTCTGAGCATTTAAAGGGTGGGGTGACGGTAGGGGTATGTGAGACCAGCCCCTTCACTTTGAAGGCATAGGAAGAGGTGGGGTGGCAGGATAGTCAGGGTGGATGGAGAGTGTGGTGACATTCAGGTGTGCTTCATCGGGGTGTATATGCCGGCGAGTAATAACCGTCGGGTGAAAGAGGATTTTGTTAGGAGGGATCTGGTTTATGCTTTGCGTGGTCTTCCCTTGATTACCATAATTGAGGGTGACTGGAATTGTGTGATTAGGGGAAGGGACATTGAGCCTCGGGGAGCAGGATGTATGTTGGGGGTTTTGCGGGATGTATTAGGGGTGGTAGGGGTGGAGGATGTAGTCCGAGGTGGTGGATGGGAAGTGGAGCATACTTTTGTCAGAAAAGGTTATGCGGCGAGGCTGGATCGGGTATACTTGTCATCGGCTATACAGGTCGGCAGTGTAACTTGCATGGAAGTGGGATTCTCTGATCATAGGGGTGTTTTGGTAACTTTGGGATGGGTTGGGGCGGTCCGCGTATTTCCTGGTTATTGGAAATTAAATATGGGTTTGTTGAAGGGACTTGATCATAGGGAGGTTTTTGCGGATTGGTGGGAAATGTTGTAGGGGGGGTAGAGGAATTGTTAATGTTGTGCAGTGGTGGACAGATAGAGCGAAGGTGGCTATTAAGGATTTTTACAGTAGGCTGTGTAGGGAGGAGGCGAGGTTGAAGTACGGTAAACAGCGTTATTTGGAATATCAGTTACAGGAGTGTTATAAAGGGGGAGGGAGATACACCATGGGTGATATTGCGGACATACAGGGTCAACTGCGGGATTTACAAAATGAGATTTTTAATGCGACTAGGGTACGGGGAGGGGAGTGGAGGACGTCCTTTGGGGTGATAAGCCCTCGGCAATGGTTTTGTGAAGATTTCAAAAGAGGAGAAAGGGGATGACGATCATGGTATTGACTGTGGATGAGGATTTGGAGGGGTATAGGTGTGGTCAGGTAGTACAAACTACGGAAGCTATGAGTTGTTATGCAGATAAATGGTTTAAACGAAAGTTGAGGGAGGGGGAATGTGATTGGGGAGCACGAACAATTGTGTTGGAGGGCATAGGTGCAGGGTTAGGGACTGAGCAAAGAGAATGTATGGAGAGGCACATTACTGAAGAAGAAGTTTGGCAGGCGGTGCAGGGACAACATTTGGGAAAGGCACCAGGGATTGACGGAATCTCCGGGGATATTTATGTGACTCATTGGGAAGTGTTGAGAGGGGTTTTGGTAGCTCTATTGAATGGTATGAAAACGTCAGGTTGTATGAGCGAGGATCAGCTTACTGGGGTTGTGGTCTTAGTTCCAAAGGGGAATGATAGTCATACTCTGAAGGATTATAGGGCAATCACATTACTCTGACGGGCATTAAACATCTTCAACACACCCAGAGAAGACACTGCTGAGAAGAGATACATAGGCCTCCCCACTAACTCCATTGCCAAACATTTTTTCCAATACCTCATTCCGAGTATCCACCTCCACATCCTCCACCATCAAGGACATTACCAGTAACAGACAGGAAAAGCTTCAATCCACTGCAGGGTATACACAATCCCTTGTAATGACTGCAGCAAATTATACGTTGGCGAAACTTCCAGAGACCTCCAAACACGTATTTCAGAACACCAGTACGCAGGCAGATCTGACGACCCAAGAAATGCCTGTGTTCAACACCGAAATTCACACAACCATTTAATCAACTACAGAAACGCAAGACTCATCGCCAGAGAAGACAACACTCAATACCGAAGAATAATGGAATCATCACATATCTGTATATCCAACAACTTCAACCAGAACAACGGCTTCTACAACATAGCTGAACCTATTGCCAAGAAATTTCTTCATCGCTATCCCACCTAGAACTCAAGAATGGTACACTGCAGAAGGTTTACCCATATACTTGTCCAATCTCTTTTTAAAAGCTACCCAAGGTTTAAGACTCCATCACCCTACTCTGAAGATTGTCACATGCAGCATTCTCCACCTGACTCAGCATTCTCCACCTGACTCAGCATTCTCCACCTGACTCAGCATTCTCCACCTGACTAAATCCTATAAATACTCATGTAACTTGTATCCAGGTAGATCTGTCTGTGACTCGATAAAGCCCACTGCGTGGGCGAAACGTTGTCAATAAAGGATCACATTATACTGCTTATGTGTTTTATCATTGTGTTGGTATTTTATTCCATTTATTTCCAAGTATTTATAATAATGACGACCACCCATAGCTTCAGGTGTTTGGCCGTCTGTGAACACTGATTAGGTCAATGACTGATAATTGCCATAGGATAGTGGAGTAATCAGTTCTGAGATCAAACACTACCTGGGCCAATGACCTAGACCCATAATTGCCGTAAGTAAGCATGTGGGGCCCGTCCATAGCTTCAGGTGTCTGTCAGTATTCTCAAGAGAGGATAGTAATATATACTTAAATATAAATAAAGAAAAATCAAAATCAAATTATATGTTGGTATTTCTTTTGATTTACATACATAAAGATGTGCAAGTTCTGGTGGTTAGACTGAATGGCTGCGCACCTCCTGTTCACCTTCTGCCAGGGTAATTATTTCCCTGTCAATAATGACCTCGACATAGACTATGGGCCCCCTATGGGACAAGTCGTCACGTCACTGTCCATCATCAGGTCTTAATAGGCAAACACAGGTGGGTGTGACGTCACAGACGACCTCATACGTATCACTACACTAAGTATTGCGCCACGTTTTGTACAACCTCCAGCTCCCAGGTATTGGAGGTTCACCCTCCAGCTCCCAGGTATTGGAGGTTCACCCTCCAGCTCCCAGGTATTGGAGGTTCACCCTCCAGCTCCCAGGTATTGGAGGTTCACCCTCCAGCTCCCAGGTATTGGAGGTTCACCCTCCAGCTCCCAGGTATTGGAGGTTCACCCTCCAGCTCCCAGGTATTTAAGGTTCACCCTCCAGCTCCCAGGTATTGGAGGTTCACCCTCCACTCTTTCCAGTTCATCAAATCAACAGGTCGGTAAATTAGACACATATGCAACACTTGGGTATCTTTATTGAGGAAACGTTTCGCCACACAGTGGCTTCATCAGTCCATACAAAGGAGAATCGTGAAGAACAGGAGGAGTGTGAGGTTGTCAGGCCCTCAATCTTGAGACGATGTTGTCAGTCCATCAATCTTGAATAGAATAACAGCATATGAGCAGAGGAACCTTATATACTGTAGACAGGAGAGGTGCAGCAGTAGTAGGAGGTGTCACATTTGTTCAATGTGGAAGTAAGTCGTGCCCAAGGAATAGGCAAGCGAAGAAATCCCTGTATTAAGATACCAAGATGTTCTTCACGATTCTCCTTTGTATGGACTGATGAAGCCACTGTGTGGCGAAACGTTTTCAATAAAGATACCCAAGTGTTGCATATGTGTCTAATTTACCAACTCGTCGGTTCTCTGAACCATTCATTCAAATCAACAGGTCACAATTTTTTTCTCAATTTTCGGTAATACAAACAAATTTTTCTCAAGCCACAATTTCAATTAAAATTCACACAATTTCATTCATTACTTTTCACAATACCAACGTTTTATTCAACTACTTTTCACTTCTATATTTTCTTTTTAAAATATTCACACAATACCTTTATTTTCATTAAAATGCCAATCAATTTCGATAATATTTTAATAAAATCCTCTCCATACACCACCTCCTTGAATACACATAGAGAGATTATTATAATCATGGGGGAGCGCTATACTCACAACTCATAACCCACAATTTTCTCAATACCTGTTAAAAACCTCAACAACATACCTCAACAACACACTACAAGTAATAATATTCACAATTATTATTATAATTTTCCTCTCTTTCATTAATAAATAAAAAAATTATTTTTCCATCGATATTTCCCTAACATCACAGTTATATCTAGACATCTGCTGGTCAAATGAGATCATTCATATGTTTGGTGAGGGTTGCCAACACCTCCAACCACACCACACACACACACACACACACACACACACCGATGGCATGGTGGCTAGCGCTCTTGCTTCACGCACGGAGGGCCTGGGTTCAATTCCCGGCGGGGCCGAAACATTTCGAAGTGTTTCCTTACACACACACACACATACACATATATATACAACAGGCCTAGTGTCTAATCGACATGTGCCTAGGACAAAATGGTAACTAACACACACACACACACACACACACACACACACACTGTACACCGTGTACGTCAGGCCCATACTAGAATATGCAGCACCAGTCTGGAACCCACACCTGGTCAAGCACGTAAAGAAACTAGAGAAAGTGCAAAGGTTTGCGACAAGGCTAGTTCCACAACTCAGGGGTCAGTCCTATGAAGAAAGATTGAGGGAAATAGGACTAACAACACTGGAGGAAAGAAGGGTCAGAGGAGACATGATAACGACATACAAAATACTGCGGGGAATCAACAAGGTAGACAGGGACAGGATGTTCCAGAGAGGGAACACAGAAACAAGGGGACACAACTGGAAGCTGAAGACTCAGATGAGTCAAAGGGATGTTAGGAAGCATTTCTTCAGCCACAGAGTAGTCAGGAAGTGGAATAGTCTAGAGAAAGATATAGTGGAGGCAGGAACCATACATAGTTTTAAGACGAGGTATGATAAAGCTCATGGAGCAGGGAGAGCAGAGACCCAGTAGCGGACAGCGAAGAGGCGGGGCCAGGAGCTGAGTCTCGACCCCTGCAACCACAATTAGGTGAGTACAATTAGGTGAGTACACACACACATTTATCTCAACCCACAATATTTCTCGTTTTCGATAATAATACAAAATTTTCTCAAGTGTTTAATGACACTAATACACAATTTTTGTTTCACTCTTAACCCAGTCATCTCCTTTGTGGGTTGCCTGTGGCACATTTCCGATCCCATTTAAAAATGTCAGATCATCCCAAGGGAGCGCCTGAGGCCATGACCTGCTCTCTCTACTACCTCACAACCAACACTATTCAACCAACACTACCACACCCTCACATCAATTCAACCATAGCACTGGCATAGAAAGAATTAAAGTCTAGATATAAAATATGTGTACTGAACCCATTCTTTAAAATATATTCATTAAAATTTACACAAAATCCCTATTATTTCATTAAAATTCACACAAAAACCCACATTATTTTGCTGAGCGAATTTGAGTTAACATTCTTGAGACTTAATGGTCATACCTCATCCCAGGGGGAGACCTGAGACCGCTAACTGCCATCACATCTCCTCAGAATACAAAATCATGTTCACCAACACCATATCACGTTTACCAAAATCTAAGATGATTACCAAATTCTATGATCACTCATCTCTCAAAACCACTAAGATCACCAGAAACTAAGATCAACATCAACTAACACACATTTGTATCAACATTCCTCAAAACACTTTAACCAAGAACCCTATTACTAAGATCCCTTAGGCCAAGATCACTAAACTATGAATACTTTTACTAAGTTCACAGAACACACTTATTTTTATATACATTCTCACAAAATCACGTTCCCCAACTTTATAAGATTTCAAACCAATATCTAAAAACATTTAGGACAAGACACATTTTTATACACATTTCTCTCAAAACACTTTAACCAAGATCACAGATCACCCTCATTTTTATAAACATTTCAATATCATCACTCAGTCAATTTTTCTGCAGTTTAATCTTCAATCTCATTACCTTACCTGCAGGAAATCACAACGACATCCATTAAAGTAGGTTTTGGGATAACATTTAAACACCACCAAAATAACATTTGACATCCACCAAATTACATTCTCAATCACACTTACACATTTCATTAACTGAAAATTACATCTCATCCACCAAACTACACACACATAATAAAAGTTTATTCACTCATTCTCCAGCCTTTACAACTTAAACACAAAAACTAAGTCATACACTTATGACATGAGCACACGATCACCACCAACTAAAACATATCATGTACACAAAAAATCTAAGACAACCACCAACTAAGACATATCATGAACACACCTAACTAAGACATGACATGATCATCAAAAATCTAAGACATGTAATGTAAAAACAAACTAAAAAAGTTAAGACATGAGACATACACACCAAAACTAAGACAGACATGATATCCATAAAATCTAAGACAATCAAAATCTAAGAGACGAACACAAAAATAAGATATAAGCACAAAAATACCATGGCATAAACACTATAACATGCACACCAAACTTATACATGACATAATCACAACAAATTTAAGAAATGATACATACACACCAAAACTAAGACATACACTTTTAATTAAGTCATGACATGATCACTATAACATGATCACCAAACTTATACATGACATAATCACAACAAAATTTAAGACATGAGACATACACCAATTAATACACGACATGATCACAACAAATTAAAGACAAGTCACATAACCAAAATCTAAGACATTTCCAAAAAATATAAGACAACCACCAACTAAGACATAACATGAACACATCCAACTAAGACATGACATGATCATCGAAATCTAAGACATGAAGGGCAAAAAACAAAATATATAAATTTAAGACATGAGACAAACACACCAAAACTAAGACATACACATCCAACTAAGACATAACATGATAATCATAAATATAGGACATAATCAAAATCTAAGAGATGAACACAAAATAAGCCATGACAAGAACACTATAACATGACCACCAACTAATACACAACATGATCACAACAAATTTAAGACATGAGATATAACCAAAATCTAAGCCATTTCCAAAAATCTAAGACAATTAAGGGGGCTCTGCCAATTTTCAAAAATGCCCTTAATTGGCATTTTAATGAAAATAAAGGTATTGTGTGAATATTTTAAAAATAAAATATAGAAGTGAAAAGTTGTTGAATAAAACGTTGGTATTGTGAAAAGTTATGAATTAAATTGTGTGAATTATAATTGAAATTGTGGCTTGAGAAAAATTTGTTTGTATTACCGAAAATCAAGAAAAAAAATTGTAACCTGTTGATTTGATGAACTGGAAAGAGTGGAGGGTGAACCTCCAATACCTGGGAGCTGGAGGGAGAACCTCCAATACCTGGGAGCTGGAGGGAGAACCTCCAATACCTGGGAGCTGGAGGTTGTACAAAACGCGGCGCAATACTTAGTGTAGTGATACGTATGAGGTCGCCTGTGACGTCACACCCACCTGTGTTTGCCTATTAAGACCTGATGATGGACAGTGACGTGACGACTTGTCCCATAGGGGGCCCATAGTCTATGTCGAGGTCATTATTGACAGGGAAATAATTACCCTGGCAGAAGGTGAACAGGAGGTGCGCAGCCATTCAGTCTAACCACCAGAACTTGCACATCTTTATGTATGTAAATCAATAGAAATACCAACATATAATTTGATTTTGATTTTTCTTTATTTATATTTAAGTATATATTACTATCCTCTCTTGAGAATACTGGCAGACACCTGAAGCTATGGACGGGCCCCACATTCTTACTTACGGCAATTATGGGTCTAGGTCATTGGCCCAGGTAGTGTTTGATCTCAGAACTGATTACTCCACTATCCTATGGCAATTATCAGTCATTGACCTAATCAGTGTTCACAGACGGCCAAACACCTGAAGCTATGGGTGGTCGTCATTATTATAAATACTTTCTCACGGCAATTATAGCTCTCGGTCATTGACCCAAGTAGTGTTTGGTCTCAGAACTAATTATATAACTCACTCTTTTGTTTAGTAACACACAAATAACCCATACTATCCCACTGAGGTGACCAATTATGGCAATTATCAGTCATTGACTTAACCACTTTTTGCAGTCACTATGTAATTATGCCAATTATCACACAATTATGGCAATTATCGGTCATTGACCCAGCCAGTGTTCGCAGTCAGTCCTTTTTATACTACTGGTAACGGAAGTAAAACAAGAGAGAGGGGGTGGGTAGATTGCATTTTCTTGGATTGCAAGAAGGATTCCGACACAGTTCCTCACAAGAGATTATTGCAAAAGCTAGAGGATTAGGCACACATAACAGGAAAGGCACTGCAATGGATAAGAGAATACCTGACAGAGAGGCAACAACTAGTCATGGTACGGGACTAGGTGTCGGAGTGGGCACCTTTGATGAGCGGGTTTCCACAGGGGTCAGTCCTAGGACCGGTGCTGTTTCTGGTATATGTGAATGACATGACGGAAGGGATAGATTCAGAAGTGTCCTTGTTTGAAGATTATGTGAAGTTAATGAGGAGAACTAAATCTGATGAGGATCAGGCAGGGCTACAAAGGGACCTAGACAGGCTGCAAGCCTGGTCCAGCAACTGCCTCTTGGAATTTAACCCCACCAAATTGGGAAAGGTCAAAGAAGACCGCAGACAGAGTACAGGCTAGTGGGCCAAAGACTACAATCCTCACTAAAGGAAAAGGATCGTGAGGTGATTATAATACCGATCACATCTCCTGAGGCGCACATCAATCAGATAACTGCTACAGCATATGAGCGCCTGCCGTACCTAAGAATAGCATTCCACCATGTACGTCAGGCCCATATTGGAGTATGCAGCACCATTATGGAACCCACACTTATTGAAGCACGTCAAGAAATTAGAGAAAGTGCAAAGGTTTGCAACAAGACTAGTTCCGGAGCTAAAGGGAATCTCCTACGAAGAAAGGTCAAGGGAAATCTTTCTGACGACACTGGAGGCAGAAGGGATGGGGGAGACATGATGAGGATATATAAAATACTGCGAGGATTTGACAAGGCGGACAAAGACAAGATGTTCCAGATATGGGACACAGCAACAAGGGGTCACAATTGGAAGTTGAAAACTCAGATGACTCAAAAGGATGTAAGGAAGTATTTTTATAATCATAATTATCAAAAGGAATATCTGGAAGTGAAGTGGAGGCAGGATCCTACATAGTTTAGATGAGTTTGATAATAGCAGGGAGAGAGGACCTAGTAGCCACAGTTAGATGGGGCAGATTGACTGACCTGCATACTTAGTGAGTTCAAACATACACACGCATATAAAATATTAATATATATATATATATATATATATATATATATATATATATATATATATATATATATATATATATATATATATATATATATATCATGCCGAATAGGTAAAACTGGTCAATTAGCAAGACCTCATTTAAAATTAAGTTCTTTCTAAAAATATATATTATACATTTAAAAATATGTTTTTTCATTTATGTTATGTAAAAATTAATAATTTCGTACAAGAAGAACCTTACAAAACTTACCTAACCTTATTATAACACTCGCAATTTAATTTAGTTAGTTAGTTCAGACTCTCAGGTAAGGACCCACTAGGGGCGAGGGGGAAGTGGGGACAGAAGAAGAATAGCCGGTGAGAGGAAGAACTGAAGGAGAAGAGAAAGAGTCAGGACTAAACCCAACAGTCTAACTACTTAGGTATATACTTTAATTTAGCCTAATCAAATTAAATATATTTTAAATAAGTTTACAATAATTTAATAATACACAAACACAATGAAATATATTTTTTCGTTACGTTCAGAATGATTTTTACGAAGTTATTGCATACACAAATTTGTGCTTGCCTTATTCGGCAAGAAGAGCGTTGTTATTCAAGCCAAAGTCGCAAGTCTTACCTATTCGGCACGATATATATATATATATATGTGTGTGTGTGTGTGTGTGTGTGTGTGTGTGTGTGTGTGTGTGTGTGTGTGTGTGTGTGTATGTGTGTGTGTGTGTGTGTGTGTGCAAAAAGATCACAGTAAACAGGTGATATCAAAATATGCAAGACAACCACTATGAAAAAATAGAGAAATTCCAAGCGCTTTCGTGACTACTCACATTATCAAGGAACTATAAAAGGAAACATGACAAGAAGGCTTATATAAGGGGCAAGACTACACCTCACAGTCACATCATACTAACAAAGACCACACCTCACTTACAGGAACATAAGAACATAAGAAAGGAGGAACACTGCAGCAGGCCTGTTGGCCCATACTAGGCAAGTCCTTCACATTCCATCCCACTAACAGAATATTTGTTCAACCCAATCTCCAATGCTACCCAAGAAATAAGCTTTGATAATTCTATTTACTCATGTGCAATTCCCACTCAAATCCAACCCCTCTCACTCATGAATTTATCCAACCTAAATTTGAAACTACCCAAGGTCCTAGCTTCAATAACCCTACTAGGCAGACTGTTCCACTCATCAACTACCCTATTTCCAAACCAATACTTTCCTATATCCTTTCTAAATCTAAACTTATCAAACTTGAATCCATTATTGCGGGTTCTCTCTTGGAGAGATATCCTCAAGACCTTATTTATATCCCCTTTGTTAATACCCATTTTCCACTTGTATACCTCGATCATGTCTCCCCTCATTCTTCGTCTTACAAGTGAATGTAATTTTAGGGTCTTCAATCTTTCTTCATACGGAAGATTTCTAATGCTATGTTTTAATTTAGTCATTCTACGCTGAATGTTTTCTAACTAATTAATATCCATTCTGTAATATGAAGACCAGAACTGAGCTGCGTAATCTAGGTGAGGCCTTATTAACGATGTATAAAGCTGCAATGTAACCTCTGGACTTCTGTTGCTTACACTTCTTGATATAAATCCCAGTAATCTGTTTGCCTTATTACGTACGCTTAGGCATTGCTGTCTTGGTTTAAGGTTGCTGCTAACCATAACCCCCAAGTCCTTCTCGCAATCTGTATGGCTAAGTTCTACGTTATTTAACTTATAAGTGCTTGTGTTATGGACACTCCCGAGCTTCAGAACCTTGAATTTATCTACATTGAACTGCATCTGCCACTTTTCTGACCAAGAATTGAGTTTCACTAAATCCTCCTGAAGTTCCCTGACATCTACGTTTGAATCAATTATCCTACCTATCTTCGTGCCATCGGCGAATTTGCTCATATCACTAGTAATTCCCTCATCAAGGTCATTGATATATATTATAAACAACAACGGGCCTAAGACTGATCTCTGTGGAACACCACTTTTTACAGATCCCCACTCGGATTTAACCCCATTTATGTACAATCTCTGCTTCCTATTGGTGAGCCATGACTCGATCCATGACAGCACTTTTCCCCCAATGTCATGAGCTGCCACTTTCTTTAACAGTCTCTGGTGCGGTACTCTATCAAAAGCCTTACTAAAGTCTAAATAAACAATATCGAATTCTTTATCGTGATCAACTGCCTCAAAAGCTTTACTAAAGAAGGTTATTAAATTAGATAGGCAGGAATGGCCCCTCGTGAATCCATGCTCAGTATCATTAATCAAATTATGGTTATCTAAATGGCTTCTAATAATATCAGCTATAATTGAGACTAGTAATTTGCCTACAATTGAGGTCAGGCTTATTGGGCGGTAATTTGACGGTAGTGACTTGTCCCCTGCTTTAAAAATAGGAATTACATTAGCTATCTTCCACATATCAGACACTACACCTGTTTGAAGAGATATATTAAAAATGTTAGATATTGGCTCACCGAGTTCCATTTTGCATTCCTTAAGAACCCTTGCAAAAAGCTCATCAGGACCCAGCAATTTATTTTGTTTCAGACGGTCTACTTGTTTCATAACCATTTCGCTAGTGACTGTGATATTACATAATTTATCTTCTTCAGGGACATTATACAAATTAATTACTGGGATATTATTAGTGTCTTCCTGTGTGAAAACTGCGAGAGAAAATAATTATTAAAAATACAGCACATATCATTCTCCTTGTCAGTAAGATGCCCATAGTTATTTTTAAGGGGACCTATCTTATCCCTACATTTGTTCTATAAACCTGGAAAAAACTTTTTGGGTTAGTTTTAGAATCTCTAGCAACTTTAATTTCATAGTCCCATTTAGCTTTTCTTATACCCTTTTTAATGTCCCTCTTAATGTCAGTATACTGATTTATAAGATGACCCTCACCTCTATTTATGCGCCTATAAATTCCTTTCTTCTGCCTTAAAAGATATTTGAGCCTATTATTCATCTATTTTGGGTCATTTCTACTTGATCTCATTTCTTTATATGGGATAAATGTTCTTTGGGCAGCCTGTATAGTGTTAAGAAAGCTGTCATATTGATAGCTCTTTTCGTTACCCCAGTCCACAGTTGATAAGTGTTCTTAAGCCCATTATAATCTGCTAAGCGAAAGTCTGGGACTGTTACTGAATTATCCCTACTATCATACATCCATTCAATGCTAAAGATAATTGACTTGTGGTCACTTGTGCAGAGTTCATCTGTAATTTCTAAATTATTAACAAGGGATTCCATGTTTGCCAGAACCAAGTCAAGTAAGTTATTTCCCCTTGTAGGTTCTGTCATAAACTGCTTCAAAAAACAATCCTGAACTACTTCTAAAAAGTCGTTAGATTCTAAATTCCCTGTCAAGAAATTCCAATCAATCTGACTAAAGTTAAAGTCCCCTAGAATTACTACGTTATCGTGTCTTGTGGCCTTAACAATTTCCTCCCAGAGTAGTCTCCCTTGTTCCCTATCTAAGTTTGGAGGACGGTAAATCACGCCTAAAATCAATTTTTCACTCCCCTCCGAAAATTCTATCCAGACAGACTCTGTATGTATTATTTCAGACTTTATGCCCGTTTTTATGCAACAATTTAAATGATCACGGACATAGAGTGCCACCCCACCCCCCTTCCCGATACTTCTGTCTACTTGGAACAATTTAAAACCCTGGATGTGACATACAGCAGGCATGTCCCGATTTTTCATATTAAACCACGTCTCAGTTATTGCAAAAACATCAATATTACCCGTACTAGCAAGTAATCTCAACTCGTCCATCTTATTCTTAGCACTACGACAATTGGTGTAATATACATTTAAAGACCCTCCTTTCTCTTTACCCTTTCTGTTCATTTATGTTTTTCCACTATACCTATTATTGTCCTTGTCATCTAGTGCCACTGCCTTTCCTGTATCCACCTTATTCTGCCTATTACTAGTTCTCCTAGAATTTATAACATTACTACACTGGGACTTCACTGTTTTCCCCCCAAAACCCATACCACTAACTATTTCTAGTTTAAAGCCTTAACAGCTCCCTCCACTGCAGTTGCCAGTGCCCCCACCCCAGACCTGGATAAGTGAACCCCTCCCTGGCATACATGTCATTTCTGCCATAGAAGAGGTCCCAGTTGTCAATGAATGTTACTGCATTTTCCTTACATTATTTGTTTAGCCAGCAATTGACACCAATTGCCCTGGACAGCCATTCATTTCCAACTTCTCTCCTTGGCAAAATACCACATATGACAGGGTTCCCACCCTTCTTCCTAATTATGTCTATTGCTGACCTAAACCTGCTAGTCAGGTCCTCACTCCTACGTCTGCCAACATCGTTGCCTCCAGCACTGAGACAGATAATAGGATTGCTCCCATTACCTCTCATGATGTCGTCCAGACGGCTAACAATATCCTCCATCCCAGCCAAAGGAAAGCAAACCCTCTGTCTCCTACTCCAATCCTTCAAACAGAAGGCCCTATCCATGTACCTAACCTGGCTGTCCCCAACAACAACAATGTTTTTACCTTTCTTGGTGTCGTTCGTCGTGACGCTCCCAGAAGTCGACTCACATTCATCGGGAAGAATTTTAGAATTTATTTTGTGTATGTGTATGCAAGAAGATCACAGTAAACAGGCGATATCACAATATGCAAGTTAACCAGAATGAAATACTACACTCTTTCGTGAAAAATCAAGAAAGCGTTTAGGATTTCACAATTGTTTCATTATGGCTATTTTGTGTTATTACCATTATATATAGGAATTCTCCCTAAATATAATGACAATAAAAATAAAAATAATAGTATTTATATACATACTTAAGTTAACATTTTCTAATATAATGTTCCAGAGAACATAATTTTTCCTTCACTTTACCGTAACTGAGAACATTAATTCGTACATGTTTTGTGATCAGAGATCATACCATGCCTAGCCCTTCGAGGGCAGGGTTTTTGCCTGAGCCAGAGCTTGATATCATCTGCAGCTCACAAGACTGCCATTTCCATTAGCTCCCCTGGGGCGGGGAAAATGGCAGACCAGAGAGACCTAGCTTCTCCCTACGAGCCCCGTGAGGGAGGGGAATGGGGCTAGGCCTGGGGACAATTGGTCCCAACGATGAGGGGGTACTTGTACCTCCTCCCCTGGGAGACATAGGTCTCAGACACTCCCACGACAGGGAGCCAAGGCCGGGTCACCATCTGGAGAAGACCCGGCCGGGAGAGTTTAGTTTGATATCTTTATTATGCACCCCATACCCATCCTGTGGGCGGTAGTCAAAAGATTACAGAGGTCATAATGGGTAGGACTGATCAAGATTTTGTGTTATTACTTATGATAGTTTCTAAATAATGAATAAAAGTACAAAATAATGAATCACAAGTTACATTCTAATATAATGTAAGTAATTTTCCTTACTTACGTGTTATACATGGTTAAATCATGACAAATTAGTGAGGACTGCCAATGAACACTTCACAGTGCTTCAACCCGGCATGCAACGAAGATAGTTCTTGGTGCAGAATCTTAGTGGAATTGGTCACATCAGGTACACCCTTACATATTCAACATCACACAACACCTCACACATTGAAACATCCCCGGAGAGTACCGCCGAATCTACACCAACCAACCAACATGTTTTGTATTATTTTATAAGAAAGATTTGTTGTTTTTTATGTAGTTCAATGAAAAACGACAATTTAGTACTAAATAATGATGCCTGGTTGCATTTGCATTGGGGACTGTTGGTACCACGGTTGGTATTTTCTTGGCATCAATTCGTTCCTCAGTTGTTGCATGGCATCGGAACCTAATTATTCATCATCTCAAACATCAAAGAGCTTGAAAACTTTTAGGCATAAAATAACAAAAAGAAAAAGCTCTTCAGTAATTGTAAGTCATATAAATTGTAACTGAAGATTAGCTGCTGGATGAAAGATTTATTTTGTTTTTTAATAAAATGACTCATTGAAAATGCTGCAGGAGTTGACTCATCTTCTTTATCAAGTAAAAAGAGACTTCACAAACATAATATAACATATACTATTGATACAAACAGCAGTGACAGTCGTTCAGTATATTGTTTGTTGTAACAGATGAGAGTATGGCAGCATTAACTTAATATATCAGTTTTTAGTTAGGTATCACTCGGAGTATTAGTAAAACTGGAGGCTACTGAAGGTGCAATGTTCTAATTGATTTTGTAAGTTCTCCATGACAGCCACTGCAGAATATGTGGACTAGATGGGCAGCTTTTGCATTAACCGAGGCCCAGTTGACTTACCATGGGCCTTCTGGTTTAACTGGGCAGATATACCCGCTACTTTGTGAAGCCACTCATCAAGCATCTATTGTAGTGATTTAAATCACATGTATTGACTACACGACAAGCGGTAGTCAACCTTATAAATGGGAAAGATCAAGATAGTGTTTTAGATAAGACGGTGAACTTCCTCCCGCCTGAACATTTCAGAACTTAGTGATGGGAGCGTCCCAATATAGTTTGATCATGTCTGCTGCCTTCTCTGCTATCATGATAGTTGGTGCGTTGATGTTGCCTGTGGTGACCACTGGCATGATGGACGCGTCTATAACACGCAGACCACCCACATGCCGAACCCTGACCATAAAAGAAAAATCATGGGATTAGAAGATGTTCTCATGGTGGGTGAAGCCATTGTAAGTGTGGTTATGTGTAGGTTGTATGTGTAAGTGTGGTTATGTGTAGGTTGTATGTGTAAGTGTGGTTATGTGTAGGTTGTATGTGTTGTGTGGTTATTTGTAGGTTGTATGTGTAAGTGTGGTTATGTGTAGGTTGTATATGTAAGTGTGGTTATGTGTAGGTTGTATGTGTAAGTGTGGTTATGTGTAGGTTGTATGTGTAAGTGTGGTTATGTGTAGGTTGTATGTGTAAGTGTGGCTGTGGATTGGGGGGGGGCATGTTTAAGTAGTCATCTACCTGTACTCATTTGTACTCATTTATTTTTTGGTTACAAAGGTCGACTTCCTGGCCCTGCCTGTTATACTGGTCATTGTATACCTTTTCTTTCAACTTTGTATTGATCGTAACACTAACACTTCGTTATCTATCAGTACACTTCCTGATGACTCTGAATTTCAAAGAATACTTCCGGACGTTGCTGTAACTTTAACTGTGTTGACTTTTTTGTCATATTTGGAACAGCCTCGCTCTGTCCACTCAGTCACTTGGTTGGAACAGCCTCGCTCTGTCCACTCAGTCACTTGGTTGGAACAGCCTCGCTCTGTCCACTCAGTCACTTGGTTGGAACAGCCTCGCTCTGTCCACTCAGTCGCTTGGTTGGAACAGCCTCGCTCTGTCCACTCAGTCACTTGGTTGGAACAGCCTCGCTCTGTCCACTCAGTCACTTGGTTCTGAATGTTATGTTTGTCGTGATCCTTCTGTCCTCTAGTCTCGTCAGGTTTAGTTCCTTCAGTCTCCTCTCATAACTTATAACTCTTACCTTCCTTGAGGTCCTCTACTTTTTATTTCGTTTCCTGACATGTTTGATCAGGTGTGCTTCATGTTTATGTAATTCAATATTGACCTAACATGTATTGTATAGTGTGTCGCGAATGTTCATATGCTTCAAATAATCAGTTATGCCCCTCAGGAGATATGCTCGATACTATGCTCACCCCTAGACCCTTCTCCTTGACTAAGGTTTCCGGCATTTGTTCCCTGATTCTGTACATTGTTTCTGTTTGTTGTCCTTCCCCAATTTTTACAATTTTGCACTTACTGATATAGTTGTGTGTGTGGGGAGGTATGTGTAAGTGTTGTGACTGTGTGGGGGGAGGGAGGTATGTGTAAGTGTTGTGACTGTGTGGGGAGGGAGGTATGTGTAAGTGTTGTGACTGTGTGGGGGAGGGAGGTATGTGTAAGTGTTGTGACTGTGTGGGGGAGGGAGTTGTGTGTAAGTGTTGAGACTGTGTGGGGGAGGGAGTTGTGTGTAAGTGTTGTGACTGTGTGTGGGAGAGGGAGGTATGTGACTGTGTGGGGAGGGGGGTATGTGTAAGTGTTGTGACTGTGTGTGGGGGAGGGAGGTATGTGTAAGTGTTGTGACTGTGTGTGGGGGAGGGAGGTATGTGTAAGTGTTGTGACTGTGTGTGGGGAGGGAGGTATGTGTAAGTGTTGTGACTGTGTGTGGGGAGGGAGGTATGTGTAAGTGTTGTGACTGTGTGTGGGGAGGGAGGTATGTGTAAGTGTTGTGACTGTGTGTGGGGGAGGGAGGTATGTGTAAGTGTTGTGACTGTGTGTGGGGAGGGAGGTATGTGTAAGTGTTGTGACTGTGTGTGGGGAGAGGAGGTATGTGTAAGTGTTGTGACTGTGTGTGGGGAGGGAGGTATGTGTAAGTGTTGTGACTGTGTGTGGGGAGGGAGGTATGTGTAGTGTTGTGACTGTTGTGGGGAGGGAGGTATGTGACTGTGTGGGGAGGGAGGTATGTGTAAGTGTTGTGACTGTGTGTGGGGGAGGAGGTATGTGTAAGTGTTGTGACTGTGTGTGGGGAGGGAGGTATGTGTAAGTGTTGTGACTGTGTGTGGGGGAGGGAGGTATGTGTAAGTGTTGTGACTGTGTGTGGGGGGAGGGAGGTATGTGTAAGTGTTGTGACTGTGTGTGGGGGAGGGAGGTATGTGTAAGTGTTGTGACTGTGTGGGGGAGGGAGGTATGTGTAAGTGTTGTGACTTGTGTGGGGGAGGGAGGTATGTGTAAGTGTTGTGACTGTGTGTGGGGAGGAGGTATGGTAGTGTTGTGACTGTGTGTGGGGGAGGGAGGTATGTGTAAGTGTTGTGACTGTGTGTGGGGAGGGAGGTATGTGACTGTGTGGAGGAGGTAGTAAGTGTTGTGACTGTGTGTGGGGGAGGGAGGTATGTGTAAGTGTTGTGACTGTGTGTGGGGGAGGGAGGTATGTGTAAGTGTTGTGACTGTGTGTGGGGGAGGGAGGTATGTGACTGTGTGGGGGGATGCGAAAAAATAATGATAAATGAAAAATTTAATTTCTAAAAAGAATGGTTTACACTTGGTTCAGAAAAAGATGGCATTACTGACATACTTTACAGAAATTTGTTGAAAACTTTAGTAAGGCAAAACACTATGACATTTGTGGAATTTATTAATTACGAATGTTTACTGAAATGCAAATGTAGGATATAAAATAAAATGAAGGATCAAAGAAAGTACAACATCTCGAGCGAAACTTAGTTTATACTTTAAAATTAACTCAGTAAATTCACAATAAGAATTACAATAAGAAGATATATTTGTTAAGTTTAACAAAGTGGTACTAGTTACTAGAATTATAATGCAAATAAGATGAGACAGTATATGCTTCTAATAATATACGAACTGAAGGAAACTGGAAGAAGAATAACAGGGGAATAATTTGGATGAAAACAGCAGGATTCAGGTTTTGTTTGACATAGTATATTGATGTCCAGATCACATTAAAGTAATGAGATACTTTTTTACAACAGTTTTAATTATAGTGGTTGGAAGATAGTTGACCTTAATTATTGTGGTTGGAAGATAGTTGACCTTAATTATTGTGGTTGGAAGATAGTTGACCTTAATTATTGTGGTTGGAAGATAGTTGACCTTAATTATAGTAGTTGGAAGATAGTTGACCTTAATTATAGTGGTTGGAAGATAGTTGACCTTAATTATTGTGGTTGGAAGATAGTTGACCTTAATTATAGTGGTTGGAAGATAGTTGACCTTAATTATAGTGGTTGGAAGATAGTTGACCTTAATTATAGTGGTTGGAAGATAGTTGACCTTAATTATAGTAGTTGGAAGATAGTTGACCTTAATTATAGTGGTTGGAAGATAGTTGACCTTAATTATAGTGGATGGAAGATAGTTGACCTTAATTATAGTGGATGGAAGATAGTTGACCTTCAGAATCTTCAGGCAGCGACTTCCAGATTTTAGGGCATTTTATGGGCATAGAGGTTTTACACAAGTTGAGTCGGGCACGAGGGTACCAAAGATATTTTTGTGCCTATGAGTTATGTTGCAACCATCAAGGAAGAGTGGTTGTGGGAGGAGGTATGTGTGAGTGTTGCTCAGTGTGGGAGGTATGTGTAGGTGTGGCTTGTATGGAAGGTATTTGTAGGTGTGGCTTGTGTGTAAGGTATGTGTAGGGGTGGCTTGTGTGGAAGGTATGTGAGTGTTGCTAAGTGTGGGAGGTAGGTGTAAGACTTACCGTGGAGCAGAGACAGGGATTACACTTTGCTCGTAGTGTCCAGTCTTTAGTATATATTTAATTATGTGGGAATACTTTTCCCAGCACATTTGATTACTATGTACAAAGTGATCATCGGTGCCATGATGCTTTGATCCAAGGAACTCGGGCTACTTTCCCCTTCCTCGGAGTCACATCTAATTTCACATACACTCTTCGACCCTTACAGGGTCACACTGTGACCCCCTCTAAATATTATCACACAATGATCCCTAAGTACTCTATCCAGGTCTATGTACAGTATTATTTATTTTCTTTACCATCCTCTGTTTTTGCCAATTTTTTTATTTTTAAATCCCTCCATCTTTGTTCTTTATCTCTTCTACTCTTGATGCTAACGAAGGATTCCTGACTTAAGGACTTGAAGCTGTGCTCTCCTTCCTCTGATTAAACTTGGTTACCTCGAGTTTATCTCATGCTCTGTATGACCCTTGCGGGTTTAGCGCTTCTCCTTGTATATAATAATCTCTCCCCACATCTCACCTGAGGTGTTCGTCAAGAACGCTGTAGGTATCTGAGTCAGGGCCCATCTTGCAGGTGCCGCAGGGATGGTACAGGGTACCAGCGAGGACTTTACTGTAGCACTCCCAGTACTTGTCCGAGTAAAGAACCTCGTGCTCACACCCTGGTAGTACACGGTCGTGGAACACAGCGTCGAAGTCCTCCTTTAATGCTGGCATCGATGCAAGTTCAAGGGAGAACTTTATCCCTGTGGAAGAATTGTTGTTTGTTAAAATAATATTAGGAATTAACCTTAATGGCCAAAGTCATTCTGTATGTTTATAAATATTAGTTTCTTTTCTCTAAATATGATGAACAATGTGAATATTTTCTGTTTATTCTATTCTTCATTATATTTTTTATTTGTTTTTAAGCAACACTTAAGACATGGTGTTATTCTCAGATATGTCTACATACGCTGACTTAACACCTTCCTTTCACGCTTTTATTATGTAGTCTTTTCAATGACTATCTCCCAACATCCTCCTACTACGTTGAATAGTATACTAAACCTTTTACACTTCAGACTATCCAACATCCCTCTGACCTGTTGAAGATTGAGACAGTTCTACAACATTTCGGAATCTTTATTGAGATAACATTTCGCCTGCCAATAGCTTCGTCAGACCATTGCAAAGAAGAATACAGGAAAAAAAGTAGGAGTTTCAGGTAATCAGTCCCGAAGCCTGGAATCAATTCCAGACTATGGAACGGATTACCACAAACTCTGACTCTTTTTCCAGGTCTTTTCTTTGTATTGGACTGAAGAAGCCACTGGCGGGCGAAACGTTTCCTCAGTAAAGTTTCCCAAATATTGTACAAGCGTCCCATTCTTCAAGTTGTCAGTTTTCTAAACCATTTATCACATTCCACTGACCTAGTGTCTCCATCTCAAGTTTCCAGTGACCTAGTGTCTCCATCTCAAGTTTCCAGTGACCTAGTGTCTCCATCTCAAGTTTCCAGTGACCTTTCTCCGTCTCATTGTATCCCAGAATATTCGCTTCCCTGTCCATTAACAACTGTTCACACAGCACTAACCTCTGATCATGGCTGCAATGTCTTCCATTAACAACTGTTCACACAGCACTAACCTCTGATCATGGCTGCAATGTCTTCCATTAACAACTGTTCACACAGCACTAACCTCTGATCATGGCTGCAATGTCTTCCATTAACAACTGTTCACACAGCACTAACCTCTGATCATGGCTGCAATGTCTTCCATTAACAACTGTTCACACAGCACTAACCTCTGATCATGACTGCAATGTCTTCCATTAACAACTGTTCACACAGCACTAACCTCTGATCATGGCTGCAATGTCTTCCATTAACAACTGTTCACACAGCACTAACCTCTCTGATCATGGCTGCAATGTTCTTCCATTAACAACTGTTCACACAGCACTAACCTCTGATCATGGCTGCAATGTCTTCCATTAACAACTGTTCACACAGCACTAACCTCTGATCATGGCTGCAATGTCTTCCGGATGATCGAAGTAGTTAGTGTTGATGAGTGGTGCGTCCAGCGGGTCGGCAGAACCCAGGGTGACGGAGCCCCTGCTCTTGGGTCTGGTCACAAAAGGACCTATGGAGAACCCCTCCCGACCACCTAGACCATGGAAGTATTCTTGGTAAAGCTGGAAAGGAATCATCAAGAGATGGGGAGAATAAATTAGGTTTGTTGGCTAAGAAGATTATGGATTTCTAAAAGAACAAATTATGTTTGACAGTGGATGGAAGTTGAGTAACAGGTAGTGAATTTACATTCGCTGTGAAGAAGGAATAGATGGAAGAACTAATCATAATGCTTGTATTGAAATGATCTTATGGAATGGATAAATAAATTATTTATTCAGAAAGGTTTGCTAATTTATCACACTTATAATTGAAACTAATAATAATTTACGATTTTTCGGACTATTTCCTGCTTACCACATAAATTAAAATATTTTAGAGTCAAAACACCAAATGCCATAGAATTCCTGAAACATTTCACATGATTTTTTAAAAATATGTGAAATATGATGATTTAGGAATTTGTTATCAGGTATCCTAAATGTAGAACCTTTATGAGGTTGCATGATTTTCTTTTCTTTTCTTTTTTTTCTTAATTTTTTAAATTTATTTCGCTCATAACTCGAGAACGCCTCATCCAATTGCCTTCAAATGTACAACAGCTGTATACGGTAACCTGGACCAAATTCTTGGAATAACTGGCAAGTTCACTAGAATCCTGAAATGACTTGGATAACTTCAAAATCCTCTGTGGTGGAGCGTCTAACTTTCAAAAAAGATGCTAAAAAACTCGACAACAGCGGAGAGTAAAATTTAACCATTAAGGACCGTGGTTCGATCCCCAGTACGGGTGAAGACATTGGGCTTGTTTCTCTAAGACACTCTTGGTTCGATCCCCGGTACGGGTGAAGACATTGGGCTTGTTTCTCTAAGACACTCTTGTCCATGTTCACTTATCAGTAAAATAGGTACCTGGGTGTTAGCTGACTGGTGTGGGTTGCATCCTGGGACAAAATTGACCTTATTTGCCGGAAATGCTCTACACAACAAGGGGCTTTCTATATAGTATGTCATTGACGTCAGATAGGCCTGTATACCTTGTACATGTAGAAATAAAGATATTATTGATACAAAGAACCTAACTTACCTTCCCTTTGCTGTGATTGAATTTAATGCCTGTCATTCCACAGGCGCTATGTGACCGCTATGGTTTACCTCTCTCCTCTGATTAAAATATAAGAATTGTGAACGGTATTATTCTTCAGTGGCTGATGCCTCGTATCAAACGACTGGAACGTTTCTTGGGTTTAAGCTGTGTAGACAAATATTTTAAAGGATTCTGCGCAATAAATGAACAATGCGTCTTCTGGTCGGCTTTAAACTTTTAGTGCTGATGTGTTTTCCTCTTGGGAAACAATATTTTAATGTTAGGTTGTGTAAGTTATCATATGCCAGTTTTATTAATCAAATTGGCATATTAATCAAATTGGTTTCACAGTGTTTGACTTTATTTAGTTACCCAAGGAACTTATTTTAGGTACGTAGGGTCCCTCGGAAGTATTTGAATTAGATTTGTTGTGTTTATGACATAATTTACAATGTTTATTGAACAAATTTGTATATTAGCTTCCAAATGATGACTCGTGAATGTCTCTTCTGATTCCCTTCAAACCTTCAACGCTAATATTTAGATTTATTATCAATTTATCCAGGACTCTGTACTGTTGCAGTCGTGTGCATTGAGACGCAGAGGACTGGGCTTGTGAAACAGGGGACACCTTTCTCAGATCGCCCAGTGACACAAATATTTTTTTTTTTCAGATATTGGCCAACTTGGACACAATTTTTTTTTTACTGACAAATAATGACAATTGTGGGAGAACTCTGATTATAAGAGAAAACTTACATCTCTTTTGAAGCCGAGAATGTGCGGGGTTAACATTCCGTAGTCACTACCCAGAGTAAGGGGAGTAAAGGCTATTTGCAACTCTGGCCAGAGAGGGTCTCCAGACCCCGTCACTGGCCAAGCGTAGGCTTCGCTGGACACCGCCAGCGTCAGCGCCCCTGTGATGGGGAAACAGATAAAAAAATACGTATGTGTGAAAAATATTACATATTTTTTCAAATTATTTCCATTAATAACTATTCTTATTAAAGTGTATTCAATTAAAAAAAAAAACATTTATTACTTCAATTACATGGGAAATCTATTTATATAATGTGAGATGATATTTACAATGCTAATTAATGAATGTTAAGATGTATAAAATGTTTCATGTGTTCCCATAGAATACTGAGTGACACAGTTACTGTCTCCTCAAACACTTGATTAAATATATTATAATTTAATTTTAACTTACGCTCCCACTACTCTTTAAAATTTGTAATAGAGTGTCTGGGTTCGATTCCCGACGAGGATTGAATCACTGAGCGTGTTTCCTTACACCGGTTGTCTATGTTCACCCATCAATGTAAAATGGGTACCTGGGTGTTAGTCGACCGGTGTGGGTCGCATCCCGGGACGAAATTGACCTAATTTGCGGGAAATGCTCATCATAACAAGGGGCTTTCTATATAGTAGTATGTCACTGATGTCAGCTAGGCCTGTATACCTTGTACATGTACTTTTTTGGAAGGACTTTCGGGGTCAACGCCCCAGGGGCCTGTATATTATCATGTATCTTTCTCGCCTGTGTTTCAAGGAGTACAGGACAAGGGACTTCAACCGTTCCCAGTAATTTAGGCGCTTTATTGTACTTATACATGCAGTGAAAGTGCTCTGTATATTCTCCAGGTCTGCAATTTTGCTTGTCTTGAAGGGGCTGTTAGTGTACAGCAATATTCCTGCCTAGAGAGAACAAGTGATTTGAAGAGAATTATCATTGGCTTGGTATCCCTAATTTTGAAGGTTCTCATTATCAATCCTATCATTTCCTTAGCAGAGTTAGTAGAAAGATTGCTGTGATCTTTGAAAGGGAGATACTCTGACACTCCCAGGTCTTTCACATTAGATTTTCGCTCTATTGTGTGGTTGGAATTTGTTTTATACTCCGATCCAGTTTCTATTTCCTCGAGTTTTACATAGCGGAGTAACTGAAATTTGTCTTCATTGAATTTCATAATATTTTCTGAGGCCCATTTAAAGACTTGGTTAATGTCCGCTTGGAGATTTGCAGTGTCCTCAGTGAATGACAGTGTCATGCAAATTCTGGTATCATTAGCAAAGGAGGACACGGTGCTGTGGCTTACATCTCTCTGTCAGATATGAGGATAAAGAAATGGAAGAAATAATGATGGTATGAAAGGAAAACGTGACGTGGTACTGAATAGACGCCATGTTGTCTGTACAATCCGTTGTCAGATGCCGAAGAAACTCAGGGTTTAGGATGTAACACAGGTGATAACAGTGGAAGTGAATATGAAGTAAACATTTCAACACCCCAGCAGTTCTACCAAGAACTCAGTAAGCATCTTAACTTTTAGCATCCGGATTAAAAGAAAAGAACCGTCTACAACAAGAAGTTAAAATAGCAGCTTAACGGACAAGAGAAATTGAACTCCTTCCTTACTTCAGCCATGATGAATAATTTGTATACTGCAATTACATCCCTGGACTTCTTCTTCGACTGGGACTTGAATATCTACCAGGAGATTAGCGGCTGTTTATAGACAGCTCCATCAGAAGTTTGAAATGTGTCTTATTGCTTAATATCAACCAATATGCATCTCTGCCAAGTGCTCACTCAACAAGCTTGAAGAAAAATACGAAAATATCAAAATGGTTTTGCAGAATCTTTGCTATCACGAGCACAAGATGTCTATTTGTGTTGATCTGATGATGGTAAACCGCTTGTTTGGGCAACAGAGGGAATATACAAAGTACCATTTTTCATCTGTTTGTATGACATTAGGTCTAAGGCAGATCATTGGACAAAAGTGACATGGTCTTGAAGACGAAACATGACAGTAGGTGCAACAGACATCATTAAAGAGCCATTGGTTGACACTCCACATTAAGTTATGACTAGTGAAGCAATTCATTAAGGCCTTGAACAAAGATGGCAATTACTTCAAATACATTTGTAGATCGTTCCCTGGATTAAGTATGGAAAAACTGGAAGCTGGAATCTTTGATTATCATACATTTCACAAAATGTATCTGCATAGTTCAGTTATGTGTCAGTTGTCAAGAACTTCTTGGGTAATCACAGAGAAGACAATTATGAAGAACTGGTGCAAAACAAGCTTTAAGAATTTAGGTACTAGTATGATCATAAAGGTCTACTTTCTCCTTAACCACTTAGATAGATTTCCACATAGTCTTGGTGAAGTCAGTGAGGAACAAGGGAAGAAGTTCCATCAAGATATAAAGGTGATGGAGGAAAGGTATCAAGGCATATGGAACACACACATGATGGCAGACTACTGCTGGAGCCTCCAGAGGGACTGTCCCCATGACCAACATAGAACAAAAAGTACAAACATCATTTTCACCTGCAGTTATTAGTGATATCTGAATTATCTTATTATGTTAATTTCTTATTAAATAGAATGAAGTACCAGTATGTATTACATGATTTGACTTCTGTATGATCTAAAAAATAATTCCAATGCGACTTGTTAGTTAGCCTCGCCTGATCAATATATTTTTCAGATCTTTTATGTTTTTCAATGGGATATCAAATTTATATTAAACTAGAGACAATCAAGCAAAACCGATGACATTTTCGGAATGAGCTCCATAAACTTACCCTAAAATCCATGTAATATCTTTGGCCAAAAAATAATTGTTGACCAGTGATATATATAATTAAGCAAATTTTTAAACAAGATTCTAAGAAGATCCAAATATTATGCTAAGCCAGAAAATTTGGCTATGATTTATTCAATGAAACTTATATTATAAAAAGTGTCATTGTGTAATAGTGATTAAAACACAGTGTAAATTAATTGTTTAAGGATAATTCATACATAAACGATGGAAGACTTAAAAAGTTAATATAAATGGTAAATCCATGAATATTACAACAATAAAATCATCATTGAATGCAGAGTCAAGTCATTTAACTAAAGCTTATGATAAGTGTTAGGAGATAATGACTGATGAAGCTGTGAACAGTGGTAATTTAAAACTGTATTTAGATTCACTAGAAAATATATATGAATCATATGTGAAAAATTTTCGAGTCCAAGAAATTCCACAGACTGAGTTTATTTAAATGCACAAGTAGCGAAAATCGTAAATTACATACACTAATTGATACTTACATTTTACACTTTAGGAAGGTTTTAGTTTGTAAGTAACTAATATTAGAATTATTAATGTAGTCTTTAACCTTAATATAAGTTAATATTAGGTTGTATTGAATAAAGATAGATAAATTGCGACACCTAACATCTGTCAAGCGTGTCTATATATAGGCTAGGAGACGCTAGGAGTGTTCTTGCGCAAGCACCCATGACGTCAACAGCTCCCTACGAGATACTAAACTCAGAGGCCCACATGGTTTTCCAAAGTTATCTGGCAGTCAACAATGTCCTTCAAAGGCCTTCCCAACGAATCGTGGATACACGTTTCTCCGCCAGACACGTTTGTGATACTCATTACTGTTTTTTGTCGTAGTTAAGAGGCCTGCCCACGCCCAACAATCAGGTGTATGGTTAAGATTGTTGAGTGTTGAGTAGCTGTCCCTAGAATATAGACAAGAAGGTAACAGCTCCTTACATATAATAGTTAGAGGAACCTCCAAAGATTAAAGGTTCCCCAAGTTGAAGGCATTGCTAATATAATCTGAATACTTGCAGGAATAAGTCCTTCACTGCGCGTGGTGTCTTGAAGAAAGAGAGGCCAGAGGAATCTAGATAACTTGACTAGAATCAGGGGATTTCTAGTAGCATAATCTCCACCTTAAGTAAGTCAATCCTTATTAGTGCATGCTGATGAGATTTTTCCCTGCAGGTTCTTCAGTTTACCCATGGAAATGTTTCCTAAAAGCCACTTGTAAGACTGAGACGATTGTTGTCTTGGGATGCTTATGTCATCAACATCTGCCAGAGAGTTCATCTCACAAAGAGCCAGATTACACATTTTCAAATCATACAAATTAGTGTGTAAACAGCATAAAGAGAGACTGCTGATTTTTTTTTTTTTGATGAACAGGAAATAGAGTTCTTGATCACCTAATATTGTGATCAAGAAGAGAAAATATTGAATTGTAAAAGTAAATAATTGTTAAATAAATTAATGAGTGGAAATAATAAAGTTAGCCAGCCTAGCAATGTAAATAAGATGTCTCTTCCCAAGCTCCCAGAATTGTATCTACCCACATTTAATCCAGGAGACAGGTGGGAAAAATTTTGGTCTACATTCAAGGCGGCTGTACATAATATGGGTGATCTTGTATGTCACAAAATTATTTTACCTTGGACAGTTAAGACGTGATGTACATATTTTATTACAAGGTTTTCCAAATGTAGACAATAGTTACCTATGGTAATTTAGAACAGAGTAGATTGGACATAGTAAACGTGGTTAATTTAAAAACTCCAGAGCAGTTATAAAACTTTACAGCAATTTCGAGTCAAATTGGAAAACACTCTTAAAACATTGAATACTAAATATGATCTAGAAGGATCAGACTGGATATTGAGGCTATTGTGCAAAATAAACTCACTAGTAAAACGTTGAGTGGTTATCTAATAAGTACCATATAGGATACTTATCCTTGGAGGAGATAAGAGTGGGTATCCAAGACTTAATTGTTCAACCACAAACTACTCAACCAAATAATTATGATGAGGTAATAAATAATGACTCCGATGCATCTCATAATAATGTTAAGTTTCACAAAGGGAAGAAATACCCTAATGTTAATTATAATAATTCATCCCAGAATAAAAATAATATTGGATCACATCAAGTGGCAAGAACTAGTATTAATGATTCTCCACAGGAAATTAAGAGGAAATAAGTACTTAAACAAAGGTAACCCTGTAAATAATGGGGCAAATAACGCAAAAAGGGATTGTCTTTTTAGCCAAGGTACTCATTCCTCAAAAATATATTAATAAATATGATTCCTGGAATACTATGGTGGATAAACTGGAAAAACCAAACAGGTGTATTAGGTGTTTGGGAAATCATAATCATAGAATGGCTTATGGCTAATTGAAGACACAACCCCACGAATAAAATAAACCGAATATAATGAGCGAATATAATAAACTAATTAACGAATAAGTAACTTTATAGAAGAATAGGTTTATTGAAGAATAGGTTTATAGAAGTACCTCCTCAACAGGCTAAAATTTATGGTCATTACTTACGTACCATGGAGTCTCCCCTGAGGATAGTATTCAATTGTAGTGCAAAACTGAGTAAGGATGTACCAAGCCTGAATTACTGTTTAATGTGACACGTTCATCATTGACGGAAAAATTAGGAGACATTCTACTAAGCTTCAGGGTAAAATATTATGCCTTTACAGTTGATATAAGTAACTAAGAGAGGTGGTTTGCAGGAGGCAGGATTATACTTTATGTGGCCTGAAAATCCTAATGACACACTTAGCCCTGTAAAAACCTTCCACTTTAGTGCCTCTGTAATCTGTAAATACCATTGAAACTTGTCATGATTGTGACCAGATCTACCTGAGTTCATTACCTTTGTAACTTGCTCAGCTATCAAAACTTTGGGGCCCAGTCCCTGGACCCATTTTGTACCTCTGTAATCTTTTGACTACCGCCCACAAGATGAGTATGGGGTGCATAATAAAGATATTAAACTAACTTTAGGAGCGTACTATTTGGCACTACCTCTAGTCCATTTCTGTTTCAGGCGACTAGAAATGCTCACCTCAAGTGTTCGGAAAGTCTATTGAGTGAATCTATAAGTAAACAGTTTTATGTGGACTATTTCCTAAGTGTGACGTCAACTGAAGAGGAGCTAATAAGGACATATTTGGAAGCTAATAAGGTGATGCAAAGTGAAAATATTCATTTGAGGGAATGGAATAGCAATTCGACCAAATTAAAGGACAAAATAAATAAGGAATACCCTGGAGATGAAGTTATTTGATGTAGTAACATATCAGGATTGAAATGGGATACCGAAAGAGATTTTCTATTGTTAAAACTTAACAATTATGGTATACCTAATAAATTAACAAAGAGAACATTGCTTACTTAGTTTTCCAAATGCTTCGGTTCACTAGCTTTGGTATCACACCTTACAATTAAGAGGAAAATTATTGATAATTTTTTTGTGACGCTTCGAAATTGACATACGGAGCGGTCGCTTATATTCAAAGTAATAAATCTATATCTCTTATAATGTCAAAGCCAAAAGTGGTTCCCCTTAAAGAACATACATTGTTTCAATGGGCGTTAACAGCCATTTACATAGGCGTCAAATTAGTTAATTATTTAAGAGATAATTTACAGGTGATAAATATTAGCGAACATGTAGTAGGTTGGTAGACAGCAACCACCCAGGGAGGTACTACCATCCTGCCAGGTGACTGTGAAACAGAAACCTGAAACTGTTTTACATGATGGTAGGATTGCTGGTGTCTTTTTTCTGTCTCATAAACATGCAAGATTTCAGGTACGTCTTGCTACTTCTACTTACACTTAGGTCACACTACGCAAACATGTACACGTTTATGTATACACACTCATCTGAGTTTTCTTTGATTTTATCTTAATAGTTCTTGTTCTTATAATTTTTCCTTTTCCTTTCATATGCATGGGGAAGTGGAATAAGAATCTTTCCTCCGTAAGCCATGCGTATTGTAAAAGTCAACTAAAATGCCGGGAACAATGGGCTAGTAACCCCTTTTCCTGTATAGCTTACTTAAAAGAAAAAGAAGAAAACCGTCAAAGTGGGATGTTTGAATGTGCGTGGATGTTGTGCGAATGATAAGAAAGAGATGATTGTAGATGTTATGAATGAAAAGAAGCTGGATGTCCTGGCTTTAAGTGAGACAAAGCTGAAGGGGGTAGGAGAGTTTCAGTGGGGAGAAATAAATGGGATTAGGTCAGGGGTTTCAAATAGAGTTAGTGCTAAAGAAGGAGTGGCAATAATGTTGAATAATCAGTTATGGCTGCTAAAGAAGGAATATAAATGTATAAATTCAAGGATTATGTGGAGTAAAATAAAGGTTGGATGTGAAAAGTGGGTTATAGTAAGTGTTTATGCACCTGGAGAAGAGAGGAGTGTAGAGGAGAGAGAGAGATTTTCGGAAATGTTGAGTGAGTGTGTGGGGAGTTTTGAACCAAGTGAGAGAGTAATTGTGGTTGGGGATCTTAATGCTAAAGTGGGTAAAAATGTTGTGGAGGGAGTAGTAGGTAAATTTGGGGTGCCAGGGGTAAATGTAAATGGGGAACCATTAATTGAGCTATGTATAGAAAGAGGTTTGGTAATAAGTAATACATATTTTATGAAAAAGAGGATAAATAAATATACAAGGTATGATATAGCACGTAAGGAAAGTAGTTTGTTGGATTATGTATTGGTGGATAAAAGGTTGATGGGTAGGCTTCAGAATGTACATGTTTATAGAGGGGCAACAGATATATCAGATCATTATTTGGTTGTACCTACAGTTAGAGTAAAAGGTAGATGGGACAAAAAAAATGGCAACAGCAAGTAAGAGAGAGGTAAAAGTGTATAAACTAAGGGAGGAGGAAGTTAGGGTGAGATATAAGCAACTATTGGCAGAAAGGTGGGCTAGTGCAAGTATGAGTAGTGGGGGGGTTGAAGAGAGTTGGGATAGTTTTAAAAATGCAGTATTAGAATGTGGAGCAGAAGTTTGTGGCTATAGGAGGGTGGGTGCAGGAGGAAAGAGGAGTGAGTGGTGGAATGAAGAAGTAAAGCGTGTGATAAAAGAGAAAAAGGTAGCTTATGAGAGGTTTTTACAAAACAGAAGTGTTAATAGAAGAGCAGAGTATATGGAGAGTAAAAGAAAGGTGAAGAGAGTGGTGAGAGAGTGCAAAAGGAGAGCAGATGAAAGAATGGGAGAGGCTCTGTCAAGAAATTTTGCTGAAAACAAGAAAAAAATTTGGAGTGAGATAAACAAGGTAAGAAAGCCTAGGGAACAAATGGATTTGTCAGTTAAAAACAGAGTAGGGAGTTAGTAGATGGGGAGCTGGAGGTATTGGTAGATGGCGGAATATTTTAGTACTTTTAAATGTCGATGAAAAAAGGGAGGCGGTAATTTCATGTACTGGCCAGGGAGGTACAACATCGTTTAGGAGTGAAGAAGAGCAGGATGTGAGTGTGGGGGAGGTGCGTGAGGCATTACGTAGAATGAAAGGGGGTAAAGCAGCTGAAACTGACGGGATCATGACAGAAATGTTAAAAGCAGGGGGGGGATATAGTGCTGGAGTTGTTGGTATTTTTGTTTAATAAATGTATGAAAGAGGGAAGGTACCTAGGGATTGGCAGAGAGCATGTATAGTTCCTTTATATAAAGGGAAGGGGATAAAGAGAGTGTAAAAATTATAGGGGAATAAGTTTACTGAGTATACCAGGTAAAGTGTATGGCAGGATTATTATTGAAAGAATTAGAGGTAAGACAGAGAGTAGGATTGCAGATGAGCAAGGAGGCTTTAGAGTGGGTAGGGGATGTGTAGTTCAAGTGTTTACAGTGAAGCATATATGTGAACAGTATTTAGATAAAGGTAGAGAAGTTTTTATAGCATTTATGGATTTAGAAAAGCCATATGATAGAGTGGATAGGGGAGCAATGTGGCAAATGTTGCAAGTGTATGGAATAGGTAGTAAGTTACTGAAGGCTGTAAAGAGTTTTTATGAGGATAGTGAGGCTCAGGTTAGGGTGTGTAGGAGAGAGGGAGATTACTTCCCGGTAAAAGTAGGTCTTAGACAGGGATGTGTAATGTCACCATGGTTGTTTAATATATTTATAGATGGGGTTGTAAAAGAAGTAAATGCTAGGGTGTTGGGGAGAGGGGTGGTATTAAATTATGGAGAATTAAATGCAAAATGTGCTTATGGGAGATTCTAAAGAAAAGTTGCAAAGATTAGTGGACGAGTTTGGGAGAGTGTGTAAAGGTAGAAAGTTAAAAGTGAACATAGATAAGAGTAAGGTGATGAGGGTATCAAACGATTTAAATAAAGAAAAATTGGATATCACATTGGAGAGAGGGATTATGGAAGAGGTAAATGTATTCAGATATTTGGGAGTTGACGTGTCAGCGGATGGGTTTATGAAGGATGAGGTTAACCATAGAATTGATGAAGGAAAAAAGGTGAGTGGTGCATTGAAGTATCTGTAGAGACAAAAAACGTTATCCATGGAGGCAAAGAAGGGAATGTACGAAAGTATGGGTTGCAAATGCTGCAGCGAGGAGGAGGTTGGAGGCAATGGAGATGTCCTATCTAAGGGCAATGTGTGGTGTAAATATTATGCAGAAAATTCGGAATGTGGAAATTAGGAGAAGGTGTGGAGTTACTAAAAGTATTTGTCAGAGGGCTGACGAGGGGTTGTTGAGGTGGTTTGGTCATTTAGAGAGAATGGATCAAAGTAGAATGACTTGGAGAGCGTATAAATCTGTAGGGGAAGGAAGGCGGGGTAGGGGTCGTCCTAGAAAAGGTTGGAGGGAAGGGGTAAAGGAGGTTTTGTTGGCGAGGGACTTGGACTTCCAGCAAGCATGTGTGAGCATGTTAGATAGGAGTGAATGGAGACGAATGGTTTTTGGGACCTGACGATCTGTTGGAGTGTGAGCAGGGTAACATTTTGTGAAGGGATTCAGGGAAACCAGTTAATTGATTTAGTTGGACTTGAGTCCTGGAAATGGGAAGTACAGTGCCTGCACTTTAAAGGAGGGGTCTGAGATAGTGACAGCTGGGAGGGACTATTCTCAGCTGTCGTATCTGAGCTCCTCTGCAAAGACAGTGATTATGTATGAGTGTGGTGAAAGTGTTGAATGATGATGAAAGTATTTTCTTTTTGGGGATTTTCTTTCTTTTTGGGTCACGCTGCCTCGGTGGGAGACGACCGACTTGTTGGAAAAAAAAAAAATATTAGCGAAACTTTGAGTTGGTCTGGTAATGAAGTATCATTGCAACGAATACGTAATAATAATAATAATAATAATAATAATAATAATAATAATAATAATAATAATAATAATAATAATAATAATAATAATAATAATAATAATAATAATAATAATAATAATAATAATAATAATAAAATTGTGAATGTGCAAAACAGAGCCACTGAAATTAACCAAATGCAAGAGAAATATAAAAGTTTAAGTCAACATTTATTAGTCTTTAATCATTATACCTGTAATAATATTGGTAGAATTAATAATATTTAATAAAGAACAAATAATAATATGACATATATTGTGCAAGTGCTCACAGAGCTCACTTGAAAGCTTAAGCCCTGAATGCAAGAGTAATATAAAAGTTTAGTACATTTATTAGTCTTTAATCATATACCTGGAGAAGAAAATCCAAATGATTTCTTGTCATGAGGTTGGACATATAATAAATTTGTGAAGACTACATCCTGGTTTAAGGGACCAAGTTGGTTGGTAAATAAAAATAATTGTCCAGCACAAAAGGCAGGTATTGTATATACTGAAATTACTGTGACCACTGCTCCAATAATTTGTCCCATATTAGCCACTGAGATTAATAAATATTCTTCCTTTCCTAAACTCATTAATGTCACTTTATTGGTGTTTAAATTTATTAATAAAATGAATGTTTCCTATAATTTTCCACATCCTCTAAAATACTGGATTAAGAGAGACCAAGAAGAAACCTATGGAGAGGAAATTAAATTTTTGGTAAGATGAAGAAATGTAAAAGGTTCAATAACAGATAAGTTAGGGCTATATTTAGATGATGTTACTAGATGTAGAGGCAGATTGCAACAAGCTGGAATGGGTGAGCATGCAACACATCCTATCTAGCATGCAACACATCCTATCTTGCTGCCCAAATCTCTTTATCTGACAACTTTAACAAATTAAAATGCCCACAAAATTGTAATGTATGGAGGGATACAGGACACTTTAATTGTATTAAAGAAACGTTCTGCATTCTGTAAGAGCGGCAGAGTGTGAAAAAGTGTATTAAATCTTGTGTATTACGTCGTCGAGTTGACAACAGAACCTGTACGTACCCAGGGTTTCCACCATTACCAAGGGAACACGTACAGTTGTTAAGGCCATTTTGTTGACTATAGTGCTCCATTTACCTTAAGAGGCGCATGAGTTTCCTGTCTCCTAATATCATGTTTATTTTTTCCCTATAATCTACCTTGTCCATAATTACTACCGCATTTGCTTTGTCTGCTTTCGTAAGGTGAAGTCCAGGATCTTCCTTAATTCATGGTATAACTTAACAAATCTTTGAGGACAGTTGTGTTGCAGAGGTGTGAGCACAGCTCACACCTCTGCAATACAACTATCCTCAACACAACTGTCCGCACCACTACGGTGTTCTTCACACCAACTCCAAGGCTGAGATACTGATTACCACACTTCTGTATATACTTCTACTGTCTTCAAATTATGTCCTAGAATTTCATTAATAAAGCCACTGGATGGCGAAACGTCTACAATAAAGATACCCAGATGTTGCACATTTCTCTTAATTTCATCAACAGTTAAGCATCTTTAATCTGAAACGTTTCGCCTACACAGTAAGCTCCTTCTTCTGTGTAGGCGAAACATTTCGGATTAAAGATGCCTAACTGTTGCCTATGTTTCTTACTTACCAACCTGTCGGTATTATATACCATTTTGATATGAATCTCATGTTGAGCTCCTCACATACTTCAAGGTCATTTCTTGTAAACTCTCCTCCTTTCTTCCTTAGCCTGATCACCTGGTCTTTGACTATTGTTTTCTTCCTGACGTGACTGTACAACAGCTTTGGGTCAGACTTGGCTTTCGCTGCTGTGTCATTTTCGTATTGTCGTAGGGCCTCCCTTCTTACCTGTGCATATTCATTTCTTGCTCTTCGACTACTCTCTCCTTGTTCTCCTGGGTCCTTTGCCTTCTATACTTCTTGTGTGTACTCACCTAATACTCACCTAATTGTGGTTGCAGGGGTCGAGACTCAGCTCCTGGCCCCGCCTCTTCGCTGCTCCATGAGCTTTATCATACCTCATCTTAAAACTGTGTATGGTTCCTGCCTCCACTATATCTTTCTCTAGACTATTCCACTTCCTGACTACTCTGTGGCTGAAGAAATGCTTCCTAACATCCCTTTGACTCATCTGAGTCTTCAGCTTCCAGTTGTGTCCCCTTGTTTCTGTGTTCCCTCTCTGGAACATCCTGTCACTGTCTACCTTGTCGATTCCCCGCAGTATTTTGTATGTCGTTATCATGTCTCCTCTGACCCTTCATTCCTCCAGTGTTGTTAGTCCTATTTCCCTCAGCCTTTCTTCATAGGACAGACCCCTGAGTTGTGGAACTAACCTTGTCGCAAACCTTTGCACTTTCTCTAGTTTCTTTACGTGCTTGACCAGGTGTGGGTTCCAGACTGGTGCTGCATATTCTAGTATGGGCCTGACGTACACGGTGTACAGTGTCTTGAACGATTCCTTGTTAAGGTAACGGAACGCTAATCTTAGGTTTGCCAGTCGCACATATGCTGCCGCAGTTATCTGGTTGATGTGTGCCTCCGGAGACATGCTTGGCGTTATACTCACCCCAAGGTCTTTCTTCTTTGCCGAGGTTTGTAGCCTTTGTCCGCCTATCCTGTACTCTGTCAGCGGTCTTCTTTGCCCTTCTCCGATCTTCATGACTTTGCATTTGGTGGGATTGAATTCGAGAAGCCAGTTGCTAGACCAGATGTCAAGATTGTCCAGATCTGTTTGAAGTCTTGCTTGGTCCTCCTCCGATGTGATTCTCCTCATTAATTTCACATCATCTGCGAACAGAGACACTTCTGAGTCTATCCCATCTGTCATGTCATTTACATATACCAATAATAACACTGGTCCTAGGACTGACCCCTGCGATACGCCGCTCGTCACAGGCGCCCACTGTGATACCTCATCACGCACCATGACCCGTTGTTGCCTCCCTGTGAGGTATTCCCTGATCCATTCCAGTGCCCTTCCTGTTATACATGCTTGTTCTTCCAACTTCTTTACTAATCTCATGTGAGGAACTGTGTCGAAGGCCTTCCTGCAGTCCAGGAAAATGCAATCAACCCACCCGTCTCTCTCTTGCCTTACCTCTGTTACTTTATCATAGAACTCTAGGAAGTTTGTTACACAGGATTTGCCTTCCCGGAATCCGTGCTGTCTGGTGTTTATTATCCTGTTCAGCTCGAGGTGCTCCACCATTCTTTTCCTGATGATTTTCTCCAGGACTTTGCACACTATACATGTAAGTGACACCGGTCTATAGTTTAGTGCCTCTTTTCTGTCTCCTTTTTTAAAGATGGGGACTACGTTGGACTTCTTCTATACCTCAGGTAACTGCCCTTGTTGGTGACGCACCCCATCCTGTCTACCCAGCTGCCTTCCTTCCTCCACTGTGAATACTTCCTTAAACCTCAAGTTGAGCTCCTCACATACCTCTTGATCGTTACTTGTGAGTTCCCCATCTTCTCTCCTCAGCCTTATCACCTGGTCTTTAACTGTTGTCTTCCTTCTGATGTGACTGTACATCAGTTTTGGGTCGGACTTAACTTTCGATGCTATGTCATTTTCATACTGTTTCTGGGCCTCCCTCCGTACCTGTGCATACTCGTTTCTAGCTCTTCTACTAATCTCTTTGTTTACTTGGGTTTTTTGCCTTCTGTACCTTTTCCATTCTCTGACACTCTGAGTCTTTGCCTCCCTGCACCTTTGGGTAAACCAGGGGCTCTTTCTGGCCTTCCTGTTTAATCTTTTTCCTCTGGGTATAAACCGTTCCTCTGCCTCCTTGCACTTTGCCCCTACGTATTCCATCATTTCATTTATTGTCTGTCTATCCATTTCCCTTTCCCACTGAACCTCCTGCAGGAAATTCCTCATGCCTGTGTAGTTTCCTCTTTTAAAATCTGGTTTGTCTCTTTCGGTACCATTTTCCCTCTCCACCTGTAGTTCTACAATGTACTCAAAGCTCAGCACCATATGGTCACTGGCTCCCAGGGGGCTCTCGTGTGTTATGTCTTCAATATCTGATCTGTTCAGGGTGAATACAAAGTCCAGTCTTGCTGGTTCATCTTCTCCTCTCACTCTGGTCGTGTCCCTGACATGTTGGTGTGTGTGGTATGTGTGTGTGTGTATGTGTGTGTGTGTGTGTGTGTATGTGTGTGTGTGTGTGTGTGTGTGTGTGTGTGTGTGTGTGTGTGTGTGTGTGTGTGTGTGTGTGTGTGTGTGAACTCAATTTAAGTTAAGAACATAAGAACATAAGAAAGGAGGAACACTGCAGCAGGCCTGTTGGCCCATACTAGGCAAGTCCCTCACAATCCATCCCACTAACAGAATATTTGCTCAACCCAATTTTCAATGCTACCCAAGAAATAAGCTTTGATAATTCTATTTACTCATGTGCAAGTCCCACTCAAATCCAACCCCTCTCACTCATGAATTTATCCAACCTAAATTTGAACCTACCCAAGGTCCTAGCTTCAATAATCCTACTAGGCAGACTGTTCCACTCATCAACTACCCTATTTCCAAACTAATACTTTCCTATATCCTTTCTAAATCTAAACTTATCTAACTTGAATCCATTATTGCGGGTTCTCTCTTGGAGAGATATCCTGAAGACCTTATTTATATCCCCTTTGTTAATACCCATTTTCCACTTGTATACCTTGATCATGTCTCCCCTCATTCTACGCCTTACAAGTGAAAGGAATTTAAGGGTCTTCAATCTTTCTTCAGACGGAAGATTTCTAATGCTATGTATTAATTTAGTCATTCTACACTGAATGTTTTCTAACGAATTAATGTCCATTCTGTAAGATGGAGACCAGAACTGAGCTGCGTAATCTAGGTGAGGCCTTACTAATGATGTACAAAGCTGTAATATAACCTCAGGACTTCTGTTGCTTACACTTCTTGATATAACTCCCAGAAATCTGTTAGCCTTATTACGTACGCTTAGGCATTGCTGTCTTGGTTTAAAGTTGCTGCTTACCATAACCCCCAAGTCATAAGAACATAAGAACATAAGAAAGGAGGAACACTGCAGCAGGCCTGTTGGCCCATACTAGGCAGGTCCTTCACAATCCATCCCACTAACAGAATATTTGCTCAACCCAATTTTCAAAGCTACCCAAGAAATAAGCTTTGACAATTCTACCCACTCATGCGCGAGTCCCACTCAAATCCAACCCCTCTCACTCATGAATTTATCCAACCTAAATTTGAAACTACCCAAGGTCCTAGCTTCAATAACCCTACTAGGCAGACTGTTCCACTCATCAACTACCCTATTTCCAAACCAATACTTTCCTATATCCTTTCTAAATCTAAACTTATCTAACTTGAATCCATTATTGCGGGTTCTCTCTTGGAGAGATATCCTCAAGACCTTATTTATATCCCCTTTGTTAATACCCATTTTCCACTTGTATACCTCGATCATGTCTCCCCTCATTCTACGTCTTACAAGTGAATGTAATTTTAGGGTCTTCAATCTTTCTTCGTAAGGAAGATTTCTAATGCTATGTATTAATTTAGTCATTCTACGCTGAATGTTTTCTAACGAATTTATGTCCATCTTCGCAATCTGTATGGCTAAGTTCTACGTTATTTAACTTATAAGTGCTTGGGTTATGGACACTCCCGAGTTTCAGAACCTTGCATTTATCTACATTGAACTGCATCTGCCACTTTTCTGACCACGAATTAAGTTTGTCTAGATCTTCCTGTAGTTCCATGACATCTATGTCTGAATCAATTATCCTACCTATCTTCGTGTCGTCTGCGAATTTGCTCATATCACTAGTAATTCCCTCGTCAAGGTCATTGATATATATATTATAAACAACAACGGGCCTAAGACTGATCCCTGTGGAACACCACTTGTTACAAGTCCATATTCGGATTTAACCCCATTTATGCACACTCTCTCCTTCCTATTGGTGAGCCATGACTCGATCCATGACAGCACTTTTACCCCAATGCCATGAGCTGCCACTTTCTTTAACAGTCTCTGGTGCGGTACTCTATCAAAAGCCTTACTAAAGTCTAAATAAACAATATCGAATTCTTTATCGTGATCAACTGCCTCAAAAGCTTTACTGAAGAAGGTTAATAAATTAGATAGACAGGAACGGCCCCTCGTGAATCCATGGTGAGTATCATTAATCGAATTAGGGTTATCTAGATGGCTTCTAATAATATCAGCTATAATTGACTCTAGTAATTTGCCGACAATTAAGGTCAGGCTTATTGGGCGGTAATTTGATGGTAGTGACTCACGAAATCGTAATGACACGATTGCAAACAAACCATACCACGGGTGGGGTTCGAACCCCACCCGTGGTATAAGAACATAAGAACATAAGAACATAAGAATGGAGGAACACTGCAGAAGGCCTACTGGCCCATACAAGGCAGGTCCTTATCAAAACCACCACTACCTAAGAATTTATTCCCGTACTCACGACACAAATCAAACCCAGCCCCTCCCACTCATATATTTGTCCAATCTCTTTTTAAAGCCACCCAAGGTCCTAGCCTCTATCACAGTACTCGGAAGATTGTTCCACGCATCTACAACTCTGTTCGAAAACCAGTACTTGCCTATGTCCTTTCTAAATCTAAATTTATCCAATTTAAATCCGTTATTTCTGGTTCTTACTTGGTTCGATATCCTCAGTATTTTATTAATATCTCCTTTGTTTATGCCCATCATCCACTTGTACACCTCGATGATATCTCCCCTCATTCTACGTCTCTCCAGAGAGTGGAGATTCAACGCTCTAAGTCTATCTTCATACGGGAGATTTCTTATACTGTAAATCATTTTAGTCATTCTTCTTTGTATGTTCTCCAATGAATCTATATCCATCCTGTAGTAAGGAGACCAAAACTGAGCTGCATAATCCAAATGAGGTCTCACTAGTGATGTATAGAGCTGTAAAATAACTTTTGGACTTCTGTTGCTTATACTTCTTGAAATAAATCCCAGTAATCTGTTAGCCTTATTGCGCACACTTAGGCACTGTTGTCTTGGCTTTAGATTCCTGCTTACCATGACTCCCAAGTCTTTTTCACATTCTGTATGATCAAGCTCTACTTCACCTAGTTTATAAATTCGAGGGATATATTCATTACCAAGGACTAGTACCTCACACTTGTCCACATTGAACTTCATCTGCCACTTTTGAGACCAAGACTTTAATTTGTCCAAATCCTCCTGGAGTTCACTGGTATCCTCCTCAGAATGAATCATACGGCCTATTTTTGTATCATCAGCAAATTTACTCATGTCACTTGCAATTCCTTCATCAAGGTCATTTATGTAAATTATGAACAACAATGGGCCTAAAACTGATCCTTAGTGGAACGCCACTAGTGACTAATCCCCATTCAGATTTGACCCCATTAATGGAAACTCTCTGCTTTCTATTGGTAAGCCATGCCTCTATCCATGCTAGAACTTTGACCTCCTATACCATGAGCTGCCACCTCTTCTTAAGAGTCTTCTTGTGAGGTACTCTATCGAAGGCCTTACTGAAATCCAAGTAAACTATATCATATTCTTTATCACTGTCTACTGCTTCAAATGTTTTATTGAAAAACGTCAGTAAATTTGTCAGGCAGGAACGACCTCTCGTGAATCCATGCTGAGATTCATTAATCAAATTATGTTCTTCAAGGTGACTTCTAATAATATCAGCTATAATTGATTCTAATAATTTGCCTACTATAGATGTGAGGCTTATTGGACGGTAATTTGATGGAATTGACTTATCCCTGATTTGAATATAGGAACTACATTAGCTATCTTCCACATCTCTGGCACAAACCAGTTAGGATGGACGTATTAAACACATTTGTTAATGGCTGACTAAGTTCCATCTTGCATTCTTTAAGTACCCTGGAAAACAACTCGTCGGGTCCGGGACTTATTTTGCTTCAGTTTATCTATCTGTTTGATAACCATGTCCTCGTGACAGTAATATTAGTTAACTTGAATTCTTCAGGAACTGAATAATTGTTAATTTCTGGAATCTCATTTACGTCTTCTTGTGTAAAGACTGACAAAAAATAGTCATTAAATAGAGAACACATTTCCAGTTCGTTATCCGTCAGCTGTCCATTCCCAATTTTCAGAGGTCCTACCTTTTCCCTCACCTTCGTCCTATACACTTTAAAGAACCCTTTTGGATTAGTCTTTGATTCATTAGCAACCTTAATCTCATAGTCACGTTTAGCCTTTCTAATCCCTTTTTTTACTTCTCTTTTCAACTGAACATATTGGTCAATAAGGTTAACATCTCCTCTTTTGATGCGCCTATAAATTCCTCTTTTCTCCCCTAATAGATGTTTTAGCCTCCTGTTAATCCTGGCTTTTTTTTTATGGTAGTGACTTGTCCCCTGCTTTAAAAATAGGAATTACATAAGATATCTTCCACATATCAGACACTACACCTGTTTGAAGAGATAAATTAAAAATGTTAGTTATTGGTTCACAGAGTTCTAATTTGCATTCCTTAAGAACCCTTGCAAAGAGCTCATCAGGACCCGGCGATTTATTTTGTTTCAGTCAGTCTACTTGTTTCATAACCATTTCGCTAGTGACTGTGATGGAAATAAGTGGTATAAAATACCGACACAATGGAAAAATAAACACATAAGCAGTATAATGTGATCCTTTATTGACAACGTTTCGCCACGCAGTGGCTTATCGAGTCACAGACAGATCTACCTGGAAAATGAGTAACATGAATAATATAGGGTATAGTCAGGTGGAGAATGCTGGGTCAGGTGGAGAAAGCTGCATGTGACAGTCTTAAAAGTAGTGTCATAGTTAAAAACTTTGTGTGACTTAAAGGACCCACAAAGTTTTTAACTATCACACTACTTTTAAGACTGTCACATGCAGCTTTCTCCACCTGACCCAGCATTCTCCACCTGACTATACCCTATATATATTCATGTTACTCATTTTCCAGGTCTGTGACTCGATAAAGCCCACTGCGTGGGCGAAACGTTGTCAATAAAGGATCACATTATACTGCTTATGTGTTTATTTTTCCAGTGACTGTGATATTACATAATTTATCTTCTTCAGGGCCACTATAAAAATTAATTACTGGGATATTATTAGTGTCTTCCTGTTTGAAAACCAAGAGAAAATAATTATTAAAAATAGAGCACATATCATTCTCCTTGTCAGTAAGATGCCCAGAGTTATTTTTAAGGGGACCTATCTTATCTCTAACTTTTGTTCTATAAACCTTGAAAAAACTTTTGGGGTTAGTCATTAAATCCCAAGCAACTTTAATTTCATAGTCCTGTTTAGCTTTTCTTATCCCCTTTTTAACATCCCTCTTAATGTCAGTATACTGAATTATAAGATGACCCTCACCTCTTTTATGCGCCTATAAATTCCTTTCTTCTGCCCTAAAAAATATTTGAGCCCATTATTCATCCCTTTTGGGTCATTTCTACTTGATCTAATTTCTTTATACGGGATAAATGTTCTTTGGGCAGCCTGTATAGTGTTAAAAAGCTGTCATATTGATAGCTCTCCTCGTCACCCCAGTCCACAGATGATAAGTATTCCCTAATCTGCTAAGCGAAAGTCTGGGACCGTAGTAAACAACCTTGTAGGCTCCCCCTGGGTTAGCATAGAGAATTGAACGATATACTCAGGAAATCATAATAACACAATTACAAACAAATCACAGAAGAGGAAGTGCTAGAAGCAGAGTCCATGCACAATTTTTTAGAGAAGGAAAAGTCCAGGAGGCAGGGAATTCATGAATCCGGTCGTATTTAAAAAAAAAAGTATGTTCCTGGAGCTTATGTATGACACCTGTAGTTACAGCTAGATGAATGTTTGCAAATACAAGCACATACATCAATATATTACAGATTTATACATTATGCTGCTCATGTGTTTATACATTATACTGCTTCTGTGTTTATTTTTCCATTGTGTCGGCATTTTATACCATTTATTTCCATCAATATACTCATCATTGATGTCATTAAAACCACATTTTATACTTTACTGCCTACGACAGTAACGATCTTTCTTAAATCACGATCAATTTAAATCTCTCTCTCTCTCTCTCTCTCTCTCTCTCTCTCTCTCTCTCTCTCTCCTCTCTCTCTTCCTACCTTTGTATCTATCTCACGCACCTTCTCTGTTGTGGATGAACTGCCGCAGGAGTTCAGGACTGGTAGTGTCTAATACTTGGAAAGTAGATCCGTTCTTCACAGTCCATGAGAGTCCGGCAACGAATGGGTGGTCGTTAAGGTTTCTGCCCACCCCTGGCACGTTCGCCACTACTGGGATCTGCCCAATCAACGTTCAATACATTATTTTATTTTACAAGGAGAGATGGGAAAGTTCTAAGGCAAGAGGAGATAATGGATTAAAAAAAACATTGTTCTGTAGGATGGTATGAAGAGTGACCCGTAGTGTAAAAGTGCTCGCTGTATTATTGTATTTGTACATGACTGACAAAGGATTTGACATAAGAATCACACCATAGAATTCGGAGAAAATACAAAATTCGCAGCATTGTAGAAAATATTTGCTCAATAATAACATACAGAAGTGTTTCACTAGTCAGTATATAAATATATAGACCAAAAACAAGATGAATCTTGAACAAATCAATAAATTTAAATAAAAACATTTATCAAGGTAGTCAGGAAAACACAGTTTAATGCCTAGGCAGTCAAGATAAAGCTAATACAGACAGAAGAATATGTACATACACCATGTTGGTGAAGGTGATCAGCAGGTCCAACACCTGACAACATCAGTATCTGGGGTGAACCAATGGCACCAGCAGACAACAGCACCTCCCTAATGGCGTACACTGACTTCAGCTGTGGGCGAAGGGAGGTGACCTCTCAGATATAATAGAACATAATAGCAGATGAGTACAGCAGTAGACCTACTGGCCCATGTTAAGCAGGTCCAGTTATCATCAACTACACAATCTCATATACCGATCCAACTTATTTTTAAAGACGCCCAAACTTCTGTCTTCAACAATGCCACTGAGACATTGTTCCAGTCATCCTTAGCTCTATTACCAAACCAGCGCCTTCCTATATCCTTCGTAAATCTAAACTTCTCTAATTTGAATCCATTGTTGTGAGTCCAGTTTTAGTCATATATCTTCAAGACTCTAGTTATTTCCTATTTATTTATTATTGTATCGATTTCTACATTTCAGTCATATCTCCTCTAATTCTACGCTTTTCCAGCGAGTGTAGATTCAGTGCCTTCAGTCTATCTTCGTAGTAAAGATTGCTGATACTCAGTATCAACTTCCTCATCCTTCTCTGCACATCTTCCAAGATGTGCAGATGTGGTGGAAGATGTGCAGAAGATGTAGTGGAAGATGTGCAGAAGATGTAGTGGAAGATGTGCAGAAGATGTAGTGGAAGATGTGCAGAAGATGTAGTGGAAGATGTGCAGAAGATGTAGGGGAAGATGTGCAGAAGATGTGGTCGAAGATTGAAATCTACATTACTTAGTGTATACTTGGCTAGCAGCAGAGTCCTTAATTTGACTACATTTAACTATATCTGCTACTTTTAAGATCACAACATCAACCTATTCAGATCTTCCTGAAGCGCTCTAGTGTATTCATTTAATGGCATATTTTAGTGTCATTGGCAAACTTACTCTTATCACTATGTATTCCCTCATCTATGTCGTTTATGTACATTGTGAACAACTGTGGAATGCCAATGGGAGTGGATCCCCATTCTGACTTCTTCCCATTTATGTCGCCTATTTGTTAACTATGCTCATTTTCAGGGGATAAAGTTTCCTACCTTCTCCTACTTTCTTCATCAGTGTCTTGTGTAATATTCCATCAAACGTCTTACTAAAATCCATATTCACAATAATTGTTTTATACTATACCATCTCAGATACTCTGGTGAAAGAGCTTTAGTAAATATCTAAGGTATGAGATCCCCTTTGTAAAACAGTGCCGAGATTCGTTGACCTAAATATATTTTTTACATAAGAACATATTGGTGTCTTCCTATGTGAAAACCAAGAGAAAATAATTATTAAAAATAGAGCACATATCATTCTCCTTATCAGTAAGACGCCCAGAGTCATTTTAAAGGGGACCTATCTTATCTCTAACTTTTGTTCTATAAACCTGGAAAAAACTTTTGGGGTTAGTTTTTGTATCCCTAGCAACTTTAATTTCATAGTCCCGTTTAGCTTTTTTTAACCTTTTTTTAACGTCCCTCTTAATGTCAGTATACTGATTTATAAGATGACCCTCACCTCCTTTTATGTGCCTATAAATTCCTTTATTCTGCCCTAAAAGATATTTGAGCCTATTATTCATCCATTTTGGGTCATTTCTACTTGATCTTTGGACAGCCTGTACAGTGTTAAGAAAGCTGTCATAATGATAGCTCTCTTCGTTACCCCAGTCCACAGATGATAAGTGTTCTCTAAGCACATTGTAATCAGCTAACGAAAATCTGGGACAGTTACTGAATTATCCCTACTATCATACATCCATTCAATGCTAAAATTGATTTGTGGTCGCTTGTGCCGAGTTCCTCTGTTATTTCTAAATTATTGACAAGGGTTTCCTTGTTTGCCAGAACCAAGTCAAGTAGGTTATTTCCCCTTTTAGGTTCTGTCACAAACTGCTTCAAAAAACAATCCTGAACTTCTTCTAAAAAGTCGTTAGATTCTAATTTCCCTGTCAAAAAATTCCAATCAATCTGATTAAAGTTAAAGTCTCCTAGAATTACTACGTTATCGTGCCTTGTGGCCTTAACGATTTCCTCCCAAAGTAGTCTCCCTTGTTCCCTATCTAAGTTTGGAGGACGGTATATCACGCCTAAAATAATTTTTTCACACCCCTCTGAAAATTCTATCCAGACAGACGCTGTATGTATTATTTCAGACTTTATACCCGTTTTTATGCAACAATTTAAATGATCACGGACATAGAGTGCCACAAACCCCCACCCCCACCCCTTCCCGATACTTCTGTCTATTTGGAACAATTTAAAACCCTGGATGTGACATTCAGTAGGCATGTCCAGATTTTTCATATTAAACCACGTCTGAGGTAATGCAAAAACATCAATATTACTTGCACTTGTAACTAATCTCAATTCGTCCATCTTATTTCTCGCACTACGACTATCAATATAAAAAATATTCAGAAAACCTCCCCTGGCCGTCTTCAAGCAGGCACTGGACAGGCACCTAAAGTCGGTACCTGACCAGCCAGGCTGTGGTTCGTACGTTGGACTGCGTGCGGCCAGCAGTAACAGCCTGGTTGATCAGGCTCTGGTCCAACATGAGGCCTGGTCATGGACCGGGCCGCGGGGGCGCTGACCCCTGGAATTCTCTCCAGGTAAACTCCAGGTTTCCAGGTCTCTTTACTCTTCCTGTTCATTTCTGTTTTTTTCACTATATCTATTGCTGTCCTTGGCACCTAGTGCCACTGGCTTTCCAATATCCACCTTATTCTGCCTATTACTAGTTCTCCCAGAATTCATAACATTCATAACAAACGGGTATAAAGTCTGAAATAATACATACAGAGTCTGTCTGGATAGAATTTTCAGAGGGGTGTGAAAAAATTATTTTAGGCGTGATATACCGTCCTCCAAACTTAGATAGGGAACAAGGGAGACTACTTTGGGAGGAAATCGTTAAGGCCACAAGGCACGATAACGTAGTAATTCTAGGAGACTAACTTTAATCAGATTGATTAGTGGGATGGATTATGAAGGACATGCTTAGTATGGGCCAACAGGCCTGCTGCAGTGTTCCTCCTTTCTTATGTTCTTATGTTCTTATGTACACTGGGACTTCACTGTTTTCCCCCCATAAACCATACCACTAACTTTTCTAGTTTAAAGCCCTAACAGCTCTCTCCACTGCAGTTGCCTTCAAATTGCCTCCAACCTTACGGGTACAACATTTTCCAACGAATATAATAATAATTGCTAACAACCCTGGGAATAATTTAATATAAACAAAAGTATTATAAATGCACAATGACTGGTGAAGCCAACGGTCGCTGTTGGGATGGTCCATCACAGGTCCAAGACTACCCAACCTTCACGTGTGTCTCTAACAACACACTCTTCAAGACTTCCCAACATTCTCGTGTGTCCCTAACAACACACTCTTCAAGACTACCCAACCTTCACGTGTGTTCCTAACAACACACTCTTCAAGACTACCCAACCTTCACGTGTGTCCCTAACAACACACTCTTCAAGACTACCCAACCATCACGTGTGTCTCTAACAACACACTCTTCAGGACTATCCAACCTTCACGTGTGTCTCTAACAACACACTCTTCAAGTCTACCCAACCTTCACGTGTGTCCCTAACAACACACTCTTCAATACTACCCAACCTTCACGTGAGTCCCTAACAACACACTCTTCAAACTACCCAACTTCACGTGTGTCCCTAACAACACACTCTTCAAGACTACCAACCTTCACGTGGTCCCTAACAACACACTCTTCAAGACACTACCTTCAGTGTGTCTACACACAGCTAGTTAAACTTTCTGTGTCTAACTAAACATTTCAAGATAAACCATGCCCTACACCTCTTCAAGACTACCTCAACTTCACAACATTCACTACTCAGATCACACTAACAACACTACTCTTCAAGACTACCCAACTTTCAGAGTCATAACAACACATCCTTCAGATCTATGCAGGTCTGGCGCACAGGCTAGTTGAATATGCTTTCTTGTCTTTATGACTCATTTAAGTCAATTTTTCTTGACGAATAAACCAATAGCAACAGCATGCACTCTCAAGTCAATAACAACAGCACACACTCTCAGATCAATAACAACAGCATGCACTCTCAGATCAATAACAACAGCATGCACTCTCAGATCAATAGCAACAGCATGCACTCTCAGATCAATAACAACAGCATGCACTCTCAGATCTATAACTACAGCATGCACTCTCAGATCAATAACAACAGCATTCACTCTCAGATCAATAACAACAGCATGCACTCTCAGATCAATAACAACAGCATGCACTCTCAGTTCAATAACAACAGCATGCGCTCTCTGATCAATAACAACAGCATGCACTCTCAAATCAATAACAACAGCATGCACTCTCAAATCAATAACAATAACATGCACTAACAAATCAATAGCAACAGTATGCACTCTCGGATCAATAACAACAGTATGCACTCTCAGATCAATAACAACAGCATGCACTCTCAGATCAATAACAACAGTATGCACTCTCAGATCAATAGCAACAGCATGCACTCTCAGATCAATAACAACAGCACACCTCTGAGATCAATAACAACAGCATGCACTCTCAGATCAAATAACAACAGCATGCACTCTCAGATCAATAAGCAAAGCATGCACTCTCAGATCAATAACAACAGATGCACTCTCGATCATAACCAGCATGCTCAGATCTAACAACAGCATGCACTCTCAGATCAATAACAACAGCATGCACTCTCAGATCAATAACAACAGTATGCACTCTCAGATCAATAACAACAGCATGCACTCTCAGATCAATAACAACAACATGCACTCTCAGATCAATAACAACAGCATGCAATCACAAATCAATAACAACAGCATGCACTCACAAATCAATAACAACAGCATGCACTCTCAGATCAATAACAACAGTATGCACTCTCAGATCAATAACAACAGCATGCACTCAGATCAATACCAACAGCATGCACTCTCAGATCAATAACAACAGCATGCACTCTCAGATCAATAACAACAGCATGCACTCTCAGATCAATAACAACAGCATGCACTCTCAGATCAGTGTACCTTTCCCTGGTGTTGGAAGCGGACACCAACTGCTCTCTTGTCGTTGTTAAACAGTATCTGAAAAGGAGACGAGGAATCAAAGATGAGTTAAAAAAATAACTAAACTCTATACTGCAAGAGAGTTTTCTGCTGAATAAGCAGAGTGAAAATTAGTTTATGCCATAAATCTGCGAAAATCAATTAGAACACAATGGATATAAATATATACAATTTTTCTTAAGTATTATTATATAAATTTAAACAGATCTGTAATATATTTAGTAAAATTTGGTTAAAAAAAAAATTCGTAAATTTTAGTTAGGTTAGGTGAAGTTTCTATGTTTTGTTTGGTCAAAATATATTGTTTTTTATCATTGTGAATGAAAAACAATTGTTTATCAATTTGCAGTTTTTTTTTTAAGAGTGTGTGTGTTTAGACTTCTGAGAACAAGTGAAATATTTAGACTGGAGGACACTTGACCTTACACTTCTCCCAGGCTAAGGGTACATAAGAGGTGCACCACACACACACACACACACACACACACACACACACACATATTTATATATGTCGTGCTGATTAGGTAAAACTTGCGATTTTGGCTTAAATAGCAACGCTCACCTTGTATGCAATAATTTCGCCAAAATCATTCTGAACCTAACGAAAAAAATATATTTCATTGTGTTTGTTTATTATTAAATTAATGGGTTTTTTTTTATCAAAAAGTCGGCCGTCTCCCACCGAGGCAGGGTGACCCAAAAAGAAAGAAAATCCCCAAAAAGAAAATATTTTCATCATCATTCAACACTTTCACCACACTCATACATAATCACTGTCTTTGCAGAGGCGCTCAGATACGACAGCTGAGAATAGTCCTTCCCAGCTGTCACTATCCCAGACCCCTCCTTTACAGTGCAGGCCTTGTACTTCTCATTTCCAGGACTCAAGTCCAACTAAATCAATTAACTGGTTTCCCTGAATCCCTTCACAAAATGTTACCCTGCTCACACTTCAACAGATCGTCATGTCCCAAAAACCATTCGTCTCCATTCACTCCTATCTAACACGCTCACACATGCTTGCTGGAAGTCCAAGCCCCTCGCCCACAAAACCTCCTTTACCCCTTCCCTCCAACCTTTTCTAGGACGACCCCTACCCCGCCTTCCTTCCCCTGCAGATTTATACGCTCTCCAAGTCATTCTACTTTGATCCATTCTCTCTAAATGACCAAACCACCTCAACAACCCCTCTTCAGCCCTCTGACAAATACTTTTAGTAACTCCACACCTTCTCCTAATTTCCACATTCCGAATTTTCTGCATAATATTTTTACCACACATTGCCCTTAGACAGGACATCTCCACTGCCTCCAGCCTCCTCCTCGCTGCAGCATTTGCAACCCATGCTTCACACCCATATAAGAGTGTTAGTACCACTATACTTTCGTACATTCCCTTCTTTGCCTCCATGGATAACGTTTTTTGTCTCCACAGATACCTCAATGCATCACTCACCTTTTTTCCTTCATCAATTCTATGGTTAACCTCGTCCTTCATAAACCCATCCGCTGACACGTCAACTCCCAAATATCTGAAAACATTTACTTCTTCCATAATCCCTCTCTCCAATGTGATATCCAATTTTTCTTTATTTAAATCTTTTGATACCCTCATCACCTTACTCTTATCTATGTTCACTTTTAACTTTCTACCTTTACACACTCTCCCAAACTCGTCCACTAACCTTTGCAACTTTTCTTTAGAATCTCCCATAAGCACAGTATTATCAGCAAAAAGTAACTGTGTCAACTCCCATTTTGCATTTAATTCTCCATAATTTAATCCCACCTCTCTCCCCAACACCCTAGCATTTACTTCTTTTACAACCCCATCTATAAATATCTTAAACAACCATGGTGACATTACACATCCCTGTCTAAGACCTACTTTTACAGGGAAGTAATCTCCCTCTCTCCTACACACCCTAACCTGAGCCTCACTATCCTCATAAAAACTCTTTACAGCCTTCAGTAACTTACTACCTATTCCACACACTTGCAACATTTGCCACATTGCTCCCCTATCCACTCTATCATATGCCTTTTCTAAATCCATAAATGCAATAAAAACTTCTCTACCTTTATCTAAATACTGTTCACATATATGCTTCACTGTAAACACTTGATCTACACATCCCCTACCCACTCTAAAGCCTCCTTGCTCATCTGCAATCCTACTCTCTGTCTTACCTCTATTTTTTTCAATAATAACCCTGCCATACACTTTACCTGGTATACTCAGTAAACTTATTCCCCTATAATTTTTACACTCTCTTTTATCCCCCTTCCCTTTCTATATAGGAACTATACATGCTCTCTGCCAATCCCTAGGTACCTTCCCCTCTTTCATACATTTATTAAACAAAAATACCAACCACTCCAGCACTATATCCCCCCCTGCTTTTAACATTTCTGTCATGATCCCGTCAGTTCCAGCTAAATTAAATTGTGCTTGTTGTAATAAGGTTAGGTAGGTTTTCAAAGTTTCTCTTGGTACAAAATTATATATTTTTACATTAACATAAATTAAAAAAAATATATCTTTAAACGTATAAGATAAAATTTTAGAAAGGACTTAATTTTAATTTAGCCTAACCCAACTAAATATATTTTAGATACGTTAACATGAATTTAATAATAAACAAACACAATGAAATATATTTTTTCGTTAGGTTCAGAATGATTTTTGCGAAATTATTGCATACACAAAATTTCGCTTGTCTTATATGGCAAAAGAGCGTTGCTATTTAAGCCAAAATCGCAAGTTTTACCTAATCGGCACGACATATGTCTATATATATATATATATATATATATATATATATATATATATATATATATATATATATATATATATATATATATATATATATATATATATATATATATATATATGGGTCATACAGCACCTGAAGAATGAGAGGTAATCAAGCTTCGTCCAAGATAAGGGTAGATTTAATTCTATGAATAAAAACCACTCCCCTCCAGCATCACCAGCATCAACCACCCTCCAACATCAACCACTTCTCCCCAGCATCAACCACTCCTCCCCAGCATCAACCACTCCTCCCCAGCATCAACCACTCCCCCAGCATCACCCACATCAACCACTTCCCCAGCATCAACCACTCCTCCCCAGCATCAACCACTCCCCCCCATCATCAACCTCCGTACCTTGAAGAGACTTACACTTCAGTGACTGACAATCATGATGTGGATGTTTATTCTACTTCCGAAACTGATAAGGTAAAAGCTCTAAGAAGTTTAGTGAATCCATATTTACGAATTTGATATAGAGGTATTTTATATCGCATCATATATTTCTTCAGTTTTGTGGGCAGTTATCAGCAGAGGATTGTAGATATAGTACTGTCTGCTGTTGCTGATCAATATAAATCCAGCCTTAATCTCTTCCATTACCCCAGGCGCTGTATAACTCCTACGGGTTTGCCGCTCCCCTTGACTATAAAAATAATTTCGCTGCTCAAATATCTATTAAAAGGCTTCATTATTGAGGGAAATTCCCGCTTCATAATTATTTTCACAGCATAATAAATTGTTGTGAATTTTGCTTACAAAAAATTATGTGAATCCTATTTACATAAATTTGAGAAAACTTGTGTTAATGTAATATATATTAATAGTTTTGATGTGTCTGGCAGAGGAATATCAGAATATCCTGCAAGAAGACGGAAGATAAAACTGGAGACTAAATACTGGTAATTCCAGGACAGATTTACGCTTCTCTTAAACAACTTTCATAGTTCTGGACTCCCATTATAACAACTTTCAGAGTTCTGGACTCCCATTATAACAACTTTCAGAGTTCTGGACTCCCATTATAACAACTTTCAGAGTTCTGGACTCCCATTATAACAACTTTCAGAGTACTGGACTCCCATTATAACAACTTTCAGAGTACTGGACTCCATTTATAACAACTTTCAGAGTTCTGGACTCCCATTATAACAACTTTCAGAGTTCTGGACTCCCATTTAAACAACTTTCAGAGTACTGGACTCGAATTATAACAACTTTCAGAGTTCTGGACTCCCATTATAACAACTTTCAGAGTTCTGGACTCCCATTATAACAACTTTCAGAGTACTGGACTCCCATTATAACAACTTTCAGAGTTCTGGACTCCCATTATAACAACTTTCAGAGTTCTGGACTCCCATTATAACAACTTTCAGAGTTCTGGTCTCCCATTATAACAACTTTCAGAGTTCTGGACTCCCATTATAGCAACTTTCAGAGTTCTGGACTCCCATTATAACAACTTTCAGAGTTCTGGACTCCCATTATAACAACTTTCAGAGTTCTGGACTCCCATTATAACAACTTTCAGAGTTCTGGACTCCCATTATAACAACTTTCAGAGTTCTGGACTCCCATTATAACAACTTTCAGAGTTCTGGACTCCCATTATAACAACTTTCAGAGTTCTGGACTCCCATTATAACAACTTTCAGAGTACTGGACTCCCATTATAACAACTTTCAGAGTACTGGACTCCCATTATAACAACTTTCAGGTTCTGGACTCCCATTATAACAACTTTCAGAGTTCTGGACTCCCATTATAACAACTTTCAGAGTTCTGGACTCCCATTATAACAACTTTCAGAGTTCTGGACTCCCATTATAACAACTTTCAGAGTTCTGGACTCCCATTATAACAACTTTCAGAGTTCTGGACTCCCATTATAACAACTTTCAGAGTTCTGGACTCCCATTATAACAACTTTCAGAGTTCTGGACTCCCATTATAACAACTTTCAGAGTTCTGGACTCGCATTATAACAACTTTCAGAGTTCTGGACTCCCATTATAACAACTTTCAGAGTTCTGGACTCCCATTATAACAACTTTCAGAGTTCTGGACTCCCATTATAACAACTTTCAGAGTTCTGGACTCCCATTATAACAACTTTCAGAGTACTGGACTCCCATTATAACAACTTTCAGAGTACTGGACTCCCATTATAACAACTTTCAGAGTATTGGACCCCCATTATAACAACTTTCAGAATACTGTACTCCCATTATAACAACTTTCAGAGTTCTGGACTCCCATTATAACAACTTTCAGAGTTCTGGACTCCCATTATAACAACTTTCAGAGTTCTGGACTCCCATTATAACAACTTTCAGAGTTCTGGACTCCCATTATAACAACTTTCAGAGTTCTGGACTACCATTAAAACAACTTTCAGAGTTCTTGACTCCCATTATAACAACTTTCAGAGTTCTGAACTCCCATTATAACAACTTTCAGAGTACTGGACTCCCATTATAACAACTTTCACAGTACTGGACTCCCATTATAAACACTTTCAGAGTACTGGACTCCCATTATAACAACTTTCATAATACTGGACTCCCATTATAACAACTTTCAGAGTTCTGGACTCCCATTATAACAAACGTAAGAGTTCTGGACTCCCATTATAACAACTTTCAGAGTACTGGACTCCCATTATGACAACTTTCAGAGTACTGGACTCCCATTATAACAACTTTCAGAGTACTGGACTCCCATTATAACAACTTTAAGAGTTCTGGACTCCCATTATAACAACTTTCAGAGTACTGGACTCCCATTATAACAACTTTCAGAGTTCTGGACTCCCATTATAACAACTTTCAGAGTTCTGGACTCCCATTATAACAACTTTCAGAGTTCTGGACTCCCATTATAACAACTTTCAGAGTACTGGACTCCCATTATAACAACTTTCAGAGTTCTGGACTCCCATTATAACAACTTTCAGAGTTCTGGACTCCTATTATAACAACTTTCAGAGTACTGTTTCACAGACACAGGCTGATACCAAAGTTAGATTCGCATAGAGTAATGAGATTAATATATTTTAGTCTGCAAGCAAAAATAATGCAATGAGAAGCCAGAACTTATTACACAGACGTAACTGAAGTCACTAAGAGTTCATAACTGTGTGACCCTTTTGGGTTTAGCACTTAGTTATGATTATAATAATATGGGTTCAGAAGGAACGACCGTTTCAAGAGTATTCTTCCAGCAGTGAGAGTCATACGTTCAATGGATACTTTATTGTAAAGGATTGCTTTCCAAAAGGTTCGAAAACATAATTATGTATCCAATCAAAAAATACATTTTTACAGTACTAAGAGATATCTTATATGAGAGAAAAAAACAACATTGACGATCACAAACACAAAAAAAAAAAAAAATTCGGGAGAGGTGACTTAGTGACAAAAATAATGTTATTAGAGGATCCTGCAGCAGCCTGTGTTACTTTACACTGATTTATCATTCAACCTCGTCAGTCGTACTAACACTAATACATGAAGTTGCTAAAGAATCAGTGAAACAACGAATATTTCTTTACAAAGAAAGTACTTAAGGAGCAGCGTGACTTCCAGGAGGAAGTTGTCAGTAGCTCCAGGAGGAAGTTGTCAGTAGCTCCAGGAGGAAGTTGTCAGTAGCTCCAGGAGGAAGTTGTCAGTAGCTCCAGGAGGAAGTTGTCAGTAGCTCCAGGAGGAAGTTGTCAGTAGCTCCAGGAGGAAGTTGTCAGTAGCTCCAGGAGGAAGTTGTCAGTAGCTCCAGGAGGAAGTTGTCAGTAGCTCCAAGAGGAAGTTGTCAGTAGCTCCAAGAGGAAGTTGTCAGTAGCTCTAGGAGGAGGTTGTCAGTAGCTCCAAGAGGAAGTTGTCAGTAGCTCCAGGAAGAAGTTGTCAGTAGCTCTAGGAGGAAGTTGTCAGTAGCTCCAAGAGGAAGTTGTCAGTAGCTCCAGGAGGAAGTTGTCAGTAGCTAAAAGAGGAAGTTGTCAGTAGCTCCAAGAGGAAGTTGTCAGTAGCTAAAAGAGGAAGTTGTCAGTAGCTCCAAGAGGAAGTTGTCAGTAGCTCCAAGAGGAAGTTGTCAGTAGCTCCAAGAGAGTTGAGTCTGATTGTCAGTAGCTCCAGGAGGAAGTTGTCAGTAGCTCCAGGAGGAAGTTGTCAGTAGCTCCAGGAGGAAGTTGTCAGTAGCTCCAGGAGGAAGTTGTCAGTAGCTCCAGGAGGAAGTTGTCAGTAGCTCCAGGAGGAAGTTGTCAGTAGCTCCAGGATGAAGTTGTCAGTAGCTCCAGGAGGAAGTTGTCAGTAGCTCCAGGAGGAAGTTGTCAGTAGCTCCAGGAGGAAGTTGTCAGTAGCTCCAAGAGGAAGTTGTCAGTAGCTCCAAGAGGAAGTTGTCAGTAGCTCCAGGAGGAAGTTGTCAGTAGCTCCAGGAGGAAGTTGTCAGTAGCTCCAGGAGGAAGTTGTCAGTAGCTCCAGGAGGAAGTTGTCAGTAGCTCCAGGAGGAAGTTGTCAGTAGCTCCAAGAGGAAGTTGTCAGTAGCTCCAAGAGGAAGTTGTCAGTAGCTCCAAGAGGAAGTTGTCAGTAGCTCCAGAAGAACAGATGAAGACTCATGATGGACGACTTTATTTCTCCGAGATTTACTGATTTTTTTGGTGTTTATTGTGGACAGTGTTTCTTGTATTAATATTTTATAAGGTGATATAAGTGAAAATGAGAAAGGTGGGATCCTGGGAGATGTTAAGTGTTACGAATGTTAAGTCATGCAAAATAATTGTTTGGGGTGACATGAATTACTATATAACAAAATTTCACTTGTGTCGTGTTGCTGGGAAATAACCATCATTTCCCAATTCTTTATAACTAAACAAAATTTAAAAAAAAAAAAAATTGATCCCAGAACTTTGCTTTTATGGTCAGGACACTTCTGGAACACTCTCAAGAAAGATTGATGTAAAACTATTATGTTGTAGGGTTTTGCTTGGCAAATATAAAAAAAGAGGCTCACAAATCAGCATTCAGTTCAGCTCTGGCTACCTGAGAAGACACATCAGAAGAAGTGAAATGGCATCAAGAGGCTGCAATCATTCTCCAGATGCATTCTGCTACATATGTGGTCAATTCATTAAGACAAGAGCAAAGAAGTTCTCTGTAACAGTATCTAAAAAAATGTGTGAGCTTACAAAGCATATTTTGGCATGCCAGGTGGGGACCAAGACAAGACCTGGGCACCTCATGTTGCTTGTGAGCATTGTAAGAAAACATTTTAAGGTAAGAAAGTCATTAGTTATATGAAGGGTAAAATCTTGAATAGGAATATTTTTTAAATGAAATGTATGTAACAGAAACTAATTCTTTTGTTCTTTTACAGGATGATATAGAGGAGAAAAAAGAGCCATTAAGTTTGTTGTTCCTAGAACATGGCGTGAACCCACTGATCACTCCACCAACTGCTACTTCTGCCTGGTGGATCCTTCCAAACGCCGATCTGGGAAAAATGCACCTGCTATTTCTTATCCAGACCTTCCCTCTTCTATTGCACCAGTACCACACAGTGCTGATCTTCCTGTACCTACACCTCCAGAAAGAAGTCAACCGTCAGAAGAAGAAAGCAGCGAATCAGAAAATGAAGAGCACAGTGAACAAGACTATGATCTCACAGAGGCAGGTGTTGGGAGGAATCCTTACTACCCAAACCAAACAGACCTCAATGACCTTATCAGAGATCTTGGTTTGACAAAGTCAAATGCTGAGCTTTTGATTTCAAATCACAAGAAGTGGGACTTGGTGGATGAAAGTGTGCAAGTGACAAGACAAAGAAAACGTCACCAACATTTCTCAAGCTTCTTCACTAATGAAGACAGGTTGTGCTACTGTAATGATGTATCAGTCCTGTTTGATGCAATTGGAATTGCATGCAATCCAGATGAGTAGAGACTCTTCATTGACAGCTCCTCCAGAAGCATAAAAGTTGTACTTCTGCACAATGGGAACAAGTATCCATCTCTTTCCTTGGCTCATTCAGTGCATCTTAAGGAGGACTACAACAGTGTCAAACTTCTACTGGAAGCTTTGAACTAAGATATGTATGGCTGGGAGGTTATTGGAGACTTCAAAATGTTGGCATTTTTGATGGGACTTCAAGGAGGTTTTACCAAGTTCCCCTGTTATCTCTGTCATTGTTATAGTAGAGACAGAGCAGCACATTACCAGAGGAAGCACTGGCCTCAAAGGACTGAGTTCTCAGTAGGAAGACAATATCGAACATAAAACATTGGTGGATCTTCAAAAGGTTCTGTTCCCTCCATTACACATCAAACTAGGGCTAATGAAACAGTTTGTTACAGCTCTTGACAAAGAGTCTGCAACCTTCAAGTATCTTCAAGACTTCTTTCCCAAGCTATCAGAGGCAAATATTGAATGCTGGCATCCTCAAGTCTGGAAAATCATGGAGAGTTCAGAATTTCCAAAGAAACTCACAGAGAAAGAAAAATAAGCCTTGGAGAGTTTTGTTGCTGTAACACAGGGCTTTCCAGGCAACAACAAGACTGACTATTATGTGGAACTTGTTGAGACCTTGGTCAGGCGCTCTTGTGGCCTCACGTTATTCCATATATGTAGTAGCTGTCGCTCGTGTTTATTATGTAGGAGCTGCTGAACTGTTAATAACATGATAATAATAATAATAATTATAATATGATGATGAAGAAGAAGAAGAAGAATGATTAATAATAATAATAATTACGATTGATAAAGGTTAAAAATAATAATAACGATTACTACTACTACTACTAATAATAATAATAATAACGATCAATAATAATAATTATACTACTAATAATAATAACGATCAATAATAATAATCATAATTATACTACTATTATTAATAATTATAATAATAACTATCTTTAATTCTGCAAGTACATGATACAACTATTACAGACGTAGCTGACATCAGTGTCATACTATATAGAAAGCCCCTGGTTATGCTCATATAAATGGTGACTTGCAGTGTTAGCAGCAGCTGTGTTTGCCCGCAGTGAGGAAGACGAAGATGTTGTCTCCATTTCATTGTCTCGTACAAGCAGCATCCGTCTCTCAACAAGATCTCCTGATATCGTGGCTGTCACTCTCAGCATCCAGACACAGGTACAAGTAGGATTCAGCTCATATTTCGTTGAATTTCCTCGGTAAATCTTAGCACGGTGCCTGGGTCTCCACAGCATCCCAGGCTGTTTCTGAATCACGTGATCGGCGTCTCCTGTATGTTGCTGCTGTTGTTTCAGCTAAGCCAGGCTATTCCAGCATGTCAGAGGTGAGTTTTGTGGTGTTTCTGAGTCCAGTGTTGTCGAATCCACCTTCTCTCCCACGTGTATGGGTGAGGGAAAGGCCGCATGGATCAGCAAGCCACGTGAATCTCTGAGCCATGTGTATTATCAAGCCAGATGTCCAAGTCACGTGTTGTCCATGCCTGATCAAACCAGATGTCCCATCCACATGCTGTTGTCTGCTGCTAATGTCACCCCACGACGTCACTATGCTACTCTACTTCACCCAGGACGTTGCCTGATGCTACCGCATGACGCCACCCAAAGCGTCACCATGCTCCCTGACGTCACCCAGGACGTCTGCATGACGTCACCTCGCGATGTCTCCCCAGGACGTTGCCTGACGCCACTTCGCGACGTCACCCAGGACATCTGCCCGACATTACCTCATGATGCCATCCAGGATGTTGCCTGACGTCACCCAGGACGTCACCTTGCGACGTCACCCCAGAACGTAACCCAGAATGATGTCACCTTGTGATGTCACACCAGAACATCACTTCACAAAGTCACGCCTAACATTATCCCATGATTTCACATGGACAGTGTTAATTTGCAGTTTCGAAGTGAGCAATTTAAGCGTTTTCAGTATCGTCTAGAATGACAGAAGAAATAAAGAAATATTGAAAGTGTTCAGTATTGTATGTCTCATGTTAATTTTTCTCGGTCATTGTTCCATTACTAGTGTTCTCGTAGGTTTGTGAGTGCCTTAGTATCGATTTTTTGGCACAGAAAAGCATCATTTGTTAGAGTAAGCCATATAGTAGTAAGTTTACCACATGCGCAGTGCGGGTGTGCAAGGTTATGTGTGTTCTGTTGAAGTGGTCTGAGCCCAGACCAGTGTGTAGAGAACAGTGCGGTCTGAGCCCAGACCATTGTAACATCCTCGTGTCACATGTCATCCCGATGTGGCCGTTTGTTAAGTGACACTAGTCAGTCCCGCCATCCGTCCATGCTACAACTATCCGGCACCACTAAGCTGCAGTGACTGTCCCTGCGACAGTACCAGTCGAGAAGTGTCTTCCTGAGTCTCACGCCACAAGAAGTCTTGCCAAGATGCCGAGTTCTGCCGATGCCTCACTCGGGGGCACCAGCAGGTTGTGCCCCAGGCTGAGTGAACCCTGCAGTGACTACTCCACGATGAGACCGTGTCCTGATACGTCATAGCTCAACCACAGCGATGTCTGCAAGACGCAGGAAGGCAGTGATGCCACTGAGGCTCACTGTGTTGACACGCAATGTTTCAGCACAACCCCCCTCCTTTTTGTGTATAGCATAGGTTTCTTGGTGTTCTTGAATACAGATGGTGTGTTCTACGGTGTGCCCTTGGGGTCAGCCAGGGCCCCCAGCCCGCGAGGGAGAGAAGAAGACTTGTTGTCTCTAGGTTGACTGCAGGGAGAGTGAGAGCGATGCAGGGAGTTGAGAGGTGAGCTGAGGGTAGGCCTATGCCCGCTAGATGGCAGCACAAGCGTGACAAGAAATACAAAGGACGGCCTGACGTGAAATATAAACCCCAACAGGGTTTACAATGCAGAGCATTTCTGGCTACTTAGGTTAATCTTGTCTCCCAGGATGCTACCCACACCGGTGTATAACACTCAGGTACCTACTTACTGCTAGGTGTACAGTGACAGCTGGTGTGAGGAAACATGACCAACGTTTCACCCTTGCCGTGATTGATCCCTAAACTTCAGTGTGTGAAGACTATCCACTCCGCTTGCACTCTAACATCAAGACTATTCTCACTTTGAAAACAGGTTGTGCACACACTGGCAGGTGAGGGTGATGAGTTCACGTCTGTGATCCCATGATAAGCTTACCTAAATGACATGTACCCTAAAAATCACCTGAGTGTCATGACAACGAGCACAGCTTAGTGACGTGCGTTGAGCTAACCAGAGTGACTTACCTGGAGAGGGTTTCGGGGTCAACGCCCCCGCGGCTCGGTCTGAGACCAGGCCTCATAGTGGATCAGGGTCTGATCAACAAGACTGTTACTGCTGGCCGCACGCAAACTGACGTACGAACCACAGCCCGGTTGGTCAGGTACTGACTTTAGGTGCCTATCCAGCGCCTTCTTGAAGACAGCCAGGAGCCTATTGGTAATCTCCCTTATGTATGCTAGGAGGCAGTTGAACAGTCTTTGGCCCCAGACACTTATTGTGTTGTCTCTCAATGTACTCGTGGCTTCCCTGCTTTTTTCATTGGGGGAATGTTGCATCTCCTGCCGAGTCTTTTGCTTTCGTAGGGAGTGATTTTCGTGTGTAAGACTTGACGATGAACTCACCTGAGTGACGTGTGCGTTGAGCTACCCAGTGTGCCTTGACGATGAGCTCACCTGAGTGACGTGTGCGTTGAGCACAACGTCTAGGTTGGGTCTGAAGGCTGAAGGTTTGATGTAGGCCTCAGCCGTGGACCATCGTATGCTGTTCCTCGTTGTGAGCTCAACCTCAAAGAATCCTGCAAAACAGGATGAAGTTATTATGATAGTAGTAGAAGATTAGTAGTAGTGTCGTAGAGGTAATGAAAGTAATCCTACTTTATAGCTTCCAGTTACGCTAAAGTCCACCCAGGAAATCCTTCAACTTACATTTTAGTTCTTGTTCTTCGTCCTCCCTTAAATGGAGGGTCTTGATGTTGGTGAAAAGTTCTTTGTCCAAGGAATTGGAATTATCTTCTCTCGCGAAAAAAGACGAATACTTTCCATTCCCCAGTCGCGTATAACCACTATGTTTTAGCGCTTCTCATGAATATAATAATAATAATTACTCTCTCAATGCCAACCCAACATCATGCCGTCTTCTGGCGCCCTCTAGCCACACTCCAACACTGCCTACAACCAGGTGACCTAACGACTCACCCTCACTCCTGTGCCTCCTCTTAAACCATTCAATACCAGAGATAAAACAACACAATGGTAAATAGACACAAATAATGGAATTTCAATTTAAACACTTTAAACAATCACTTAGTGGGGAGACGTCTTCAGTGGAGGTTCTATGTAACTATCTGCGTGTATCATCGTGTCGAACACACACCATTACTTATACATTTCCTTGCCCATTTCACACCGGAAGGAAGCACTCCCGGGAGTTAAAGCCCCATATCTCTCAACCCTCACCTAAGGATTAACACTTTTCTAATTTCCCCACAACAAAAAGATAAAAGATGAACCGAAGAAAGACACACGAAGGAAGACGAATGCTTAAAATATCCATAGCTATAGTACGAAAATAGCCATAGTACGAAATTAATAATAATAATCACAAATGTGATTTTTTCCAAGGATATAAAATAATATGGAGAGAGAATAAAGTGTGGGAAGTGGTAGCACCACTGATTAAAGATACGAAAAAAATGAAGAGAGAGCCAGTCTCTTAAAAGAGACTTCAGACTACAAATCACTGACACTAGAGACAAGAACTTAGGTAATAATTCCAGCAATTTAAATTCTCTGTCGATCACAAGAGAAATTAAACTGGAATATTTGCTACTTGAAGCAACACAAGGAGCAACTGGAACAAAGGCATAGCTAAAAAAACGACATAAAGGCATAGCTACTAATTACGGAAGATTTTAAGTAAACAGAAACTGACAGGGAGACCCAGAGTTACGAACCCAAATAATAAGAAACTTACTGAAGCAGCATGTATAAGGACAACACAAAGAGAGAATGAACCAGTAAGATTAGCTTTGGTTTTCTAAGTGAGGTGGACGAAGAGAAATATTTTTTTCAAGGTAACAGTTGGAGGCAATAACCACAGGACACTAATTTTTCGACTGTCTGGTTTAGAAGGATGAAAGTGAGATTAGTGACAAAAGGAGCAGAAAAAACACAATGTAGAGAGGTAGATAGATACACAGGGAAGAGCTCTTAAATCTAATAAAGCAGGTAATAAAGAAACAGGCAAGACAGTACATGAGGTGATGGAGAACACCTTAACATTCTGACTGTAAAATAATGGATTTTTAGCAAAAATATTTTAATTTTAGTGGCAAGCAGAAAATAGTCCGAAAAATCACAAATTAGTATAATTTTCGAATAGAAGTTTGATAATCTACATATTTTAACTAAAAACTGCAATTAAAACATTGCCAACATTGTCTCAGGTAGAAAATTTTCACAGACTTGGGGGGTATTAGAGGGAAAAAAATCGACCAATCAACATGATAAGGTAAGGAACAGGATACTACAAAAGAAGCCACTGTTAAAAGACTCTCAAGAATATCAACAAGTGTACCTCAATCGAGACAGAACACGAAAAGAAAGGGAACAACTGAAAGTGAGAGCAAGAAGAAACTAGTGGAAGGAAAGAGAGACAGGACAGGCAACGACAGACAGGAATGCTCAGCCTTTGGGGAAACATCAATCACAAATGCTTATAGAAACCCCTCAACCCCTGTCACCACATATCAACCAAACACAATAACCACAAACAAACCACACATCATAGCCCCCACCCCCTAAACACTAATTTCACAATCACAGCAGCCTCCTATAATATTCTGCCCTGCCTCCCCTCCCCCAGTCTGCACCTTCCTCTTTCATCTCCCAAAATATAGTAATGGAAAGGAAGCTAAAGACATGGTACACCAATGCAGATGGAATAACAAATAAGAGTGAAGAGTGGCTAGAACGAATCATTGATGCATCACCTGACATCATAGCACTAACAGAGACAAAACTTACAGGGATGATAACAGATGCAATCTTTCCACATGGATATCAGATCCTGAGGAAAGACAGAGAGAACAGAGGAGGGGAAGAAGTAGCGCTGCTCATCAAATACCAGTGGAGTTTTGAGGAAATTGGAGGAATGGACAGAAGGGAAACAGAAGACTTCATTGTTGGAACACTTCGGACTCCCTACCTCGCTCCCTTCATTCCTATCGTTAAGAATTCCAAAGATACTAAATGCCTCCTAAATATCTTCCATCCTAGCTCCCTCCATCTCTCCTTACGTCCCTCCCTTGCTACAGAATTACAAAAATACTAAAAGCCTAATTCATACCTATGTTCCTACCTCAGTCTCTACTTACTTTAAAAACCCTACACATCATTAATTAGTAATTTTAGCTGTATCAGCCTGGAAAAACAATGGTAGGTTACACTTCGTTCCAAGATAACAAAAACAATGATGATTACTAAACAGCTTTGTCTTAGGTCTGAAAATGGCATGAGAATGGGGTCCAAAGGTGATGATAGCAGTGATGTATAACCCACCACTGAACAGAAGGAGGACAAGACAAGAGTATGTTGTGCGCAATAGGGCAGTGGTGGATACACTAGCTGAAGTGGCCAGAAGGGCTCATATGGGTAGGACAAAATTACTCATAATGGGGGATTTCAATCATAAAGAGAATGACTGGGAAAACCTAGAGCCACATGGGGGACCAGAAACATGAAGGGCTAAGATGTTGGAGACTGTATTGGAGAACTTCATGCACCAACATGTTAGGGATACAACGAGAGAGAGAGGAGAGGGTGTTGCAGCAAGGCTGGATCTCATATTCACCTTGAATATTTCAGACATAGGGGATATCACACACGAAAAACCCCTTGGTGCTAGTGATCATGATGTCCTGGGTTTTGAATACCTTGTAGTTAACAGTGAAGAAT
>WNWK01007712.1:0-91306 GCA_009830355.1 Cherax destructor | reverse complement strand
GTGTGTGTGTGTGTGTGTGTGTGTGTGTGTGCGTGTGCGTGTGTGTACATCCACGCATGTATGCGCAGTAAAACACACAATTTACAACAAGTTGCGACGCTGTCAGGACCAGACTACACTACATTAGCGAAATTAATATTCCCACGTGGGCTAAGTTAGAGAGAGAGAGAGAGAGTGAGAGAGAGAGAGAGAGGGAGAGAGAGAGAGAGAGAGAGAGAGAGGAACAAGCAGCTTTTCCATATTATATCGACAATCAAACACACTTCTCACGTTTCCTTACACTATTTATCTTTCTATTTTTCTCTCTCTCTTCTCCTTTCATTGTGTCTTTGTTAGTGTCTTTGTCAGTGTCTTTGTCAGTGTCTTCGTCAGTGTCTTTGTCTGTGTCTTTGTCAATGTATTTGTCTGTGTCTTTGTCTGTGTCTTTGGCAGTGTCTTTGTCAGTGTCTTTGTCAGTGTCTTTGTCAGTGTCTTTGTCAGTGTCTTCGTCAGTGTCTTCGTCAGTGTCTTTGTCAGTGTCTTTGTCAATGTATTTGTCTGTGTCTTTGTCTGTGTCTTTGTCAATGTCTTTGTCTGTGTCTTTGTCAGTGTCTTTGTCAGTGTCTTTGTCTGTGTCTTTGTTAGTGTCTTTGTCAATGTATTTGTCTGTGTCTTTGTCAGTGTCTTTGTCTGTGTCTTTGTCAGTGTCTTTGTCTGTGTCTTTGTCTGTGTCTTTGTCAGTGTCTTTGTCTGTGTCTTTTTCAGTGTCTCCGTCATTTGTAATCGCCTAGTCGAGGCCGCGGGAATGTTGACCTCCAGCTCTTGGCTCGTGTCTTCTACACCTGGAGTAACTGGTGTGACTTACCCCCCCCCCTCTTGGTCTCTAAGTAACCAAGTTATAAAGTAATTTATAAAGTATAAGTTATTTTTATTTATCCTCAATACAAAATTGTCTTATGGCGTAACTACGTGTAAATGACCACAACATTAGTTGAGTACATGTGTTGAGTACATGTGTTGAACACATGTGTTAAGTACATGTGTTAAGTACATGTATTAAGTACACGTGTTGAGTACATGTGTTAAGTACATGTGTTGAGTACATGTGTTGAGTACATGTGTTGAGTACATGTGTTGAACACATGTGTTAAGTACATGTGTTGAGTACATGTGTTGAGTACATGTGTTGAGTACATGTGTTGAGTACATGTGTTGAGTACATGTGTTGAACACATGTGTTAAGTACATGTGTTGAGTACATGTGTTGAACACATGTGTTGAGTACATGTGTTGAGCACACGTGTTGAGCACATGTGTTGAGTACACGTGTTGAGTACATGTGTTGAGCACACGTGTTGAGCACATGTGTTGAACACACGTGTTGAGTACATGTGTTGAGTAGACGTGTTGAGCACACGTGTTGAGTACATGTGTTGAGTACATGTGTTGAGTAGACGTGTTGAGCACACGTGCTGAGTACATGTGTTGAACACACGTGTTGAGTACATGTGTTGAGTACACGTGTTGAGTATATGTGTTGAACACACGTGTTGAGTACAAGTGTTGAGCACACGTGTTGAGTACATATGTTGAGTACATGTGCTCAGTACATGTGGAGTAGACGTGATGAGCACACGTGTTTAGTACATGTGTTGAACACACGTGTTGAGTACATGTGTTGAGTATACGTGTTCAGTACATTGTGTTGAGCACACGTGTTGAGTACACGTGTTGAGTACATGTGTTGAGTACGTGTTGAGTACACATGTTGAGTACATGTGTTGAGTACACGTGTTGAGTACATGTGTTGAGAACATGTGTTAAGTAGACGTGTTGAGCACACGTGTTGAGTACATGTGTTGAGTACAAGTGTTGAGTACATGTGTTGAGTACACGTGTTGAGTACATGTGTTGAGAACATGTGTTGAGTAGACGTGTTGAGTACATGTGTTGAGTACACGTGTTGAGTACACGTGTTGAGTACACGTGTTGAGTACATGTGTTGAGTACATGTGTTGAGTACACGTGTTGAGTACGTGTTGAGCACACGTGTTGAGCACATGTGTTGAGCACATGTGTTGAGCACATGTGTTGAGTACACGTGTTGAGTACACGTGTTGAGTGAGTCGGGGGTGTCAGTGTGCAGTTTTTTATAAATTGAATTAAACTCTGTTAGTTGTGGAATCAAACAAATTTTTATCTGTTTTTAGAAAAATGAAAATTTGTGAAACAAAAAAAAAATAGCGAGAAGGAGAGACGTCAGCACCACCAGGAGAGACGTCAGCACCACCAGGAGAGACGTCAGCACCACCAGAAGAGACGTCAGCACCACCAGTAGAGACGTCAGCACCACCAGGAGAGACGACAGCACCACCAGGAGAGACGACAGCACCACCAGGAGAGACGTCAGCACCACCAGGAGAGACGTCTGCACCACCAGGAGAGACGTCAGCACCACCAGAAGAGACGTCAGCACCACCAGTAGAGACGTCAGCACCACCAGGAGAGACGACAGCACCACCAGGAGAGACGACAGCACCACCAGGAGAGACGTCAGCACCACCAGGAGAGACGTCTGCACCACCAGGAGAGACGTCAGCACCACCAGAAGAGACGTCAGCACCACCAGTAGAGACGTCAGCACCACCAGGAGAGACGACAGCACCACCAGGAGAGACGACAGCACCACCAGGAGAGACGTCTGCACCACAAGGAGAGATGCCAGTACCACCAGGAGAGACGTCAGCACCACCAGGAGAGATGCCAGTACCACCAGGAGAGACGTCAGCACCACCAAGAGATGCCAGTACCACCAGGAGAGACGTCAGCACCACCAGGAGAGACGTCAGCACCACCAGGACAGACGTCAGCACCACCAGGAGAGATGCCAGTACCACCAGGAGAGACGTCAGCACCATCAGGAGAGACGTCAGCACCACCAGGAGAGACGTCAGCACCACAAGGACAGATGCCAACACCACCAGGAGAGACGTCAGCACCACCAGTACAGACGTCAGCACCACCAGAACAGACGTCAGCACCACCAGGAGAGACGTCAGCACCACCAGGAGAGACTTCAGCACCACCAGGAGAGACGTCAGCACCACCAGGAGAGACGTCAGCACCACCAGGAGAGACAGCACCGCCAGGAGAGACGTCTGCACCACCAGGAGAGACGTCAGCACCACCAGGAGAGACGTCAGCACCACCAGGAGAGACAGCACCGCCAGGAGAGACGTCTGCACCACCAGGACAGACGTCAGCACCACCAGGAGAGATGCCAGTACCACCAGGAGAGACGTCAGCACCACCAAAAGAGACGTCAGCACCACCAGGAGAGACGTCAGCACCACAAGGAGAGATGCCAGCACCACCAGTAGACACGCCAGCACCACCAGGAGAGACGCCAGCACCACCAGGACAGACGTCAGCACCACAAGGAGAGACGCCAGCACCACCAGGAGAGACGCCAGCACCACCAGGACAGACCCCAGCACCACCAGGAGAGACGCCAGCACCACCAGGAGAGACGCCAGCACCACCAGGATAGACGCCAGCACCACCAGGAGAGACGCCAGCACCACCAGGAGAGACGCCAGCACCACCAGGAGAGACGCCAGCACCACCAGGAGAGACGCCAGCACCACCAGGAGAGACGCCAGCACCACCAGGACAGACGACAGCACCACCAGGACAGACGACAGCACCACCAGGACAGACGTCAGCACCACCAGGACAGACGACAGCACCACCAGGAGAGATGCCAGCACCACCAGGACAGACGCCAGCACCACCAGGAGAGACGCCAGCACCACCAGGAGAGACGCCAGCACCACCAGGAGAGACGCCATCACCACCAGGAGAGACGCCAGCACCACCAGGACAGACGACAGCACCACCAGGACAGACGACAGCACCACCAAGACAGACGTCAGCACCACCAGGACAAGACGTCAGCACCACCAGGAGAGACGCCAGCACCACCAGGAGAGACGCCAGCACCACCAGGAGAGACGCCAGCACCACCAGGACAGACGACAGCACCACCAGGACAGACGACAGCACCACCAGGACAGACGTCAGCACCACCAGGACAGACGTCAGCACCACCAGGAGAGACGTCAGCACCACCAGGAGAGACGCCAGCACCACTACCTTCAGCTGTGCTATGAGAACATTAGCTTTACTCACTTACACAGATGGAACAGACTGACAGACGGTCAGGTCAGGACACATTGTCCTCTCTACGACACCGTCAGAAAAATATGGCACTTTTTCTTGACCTCTCGTCTGTGTTTTGACTCTTTGTCTCCGGAGAGGGAGAGAGAGAGAGAGAGAGAGAGAGAGAGAGAGAGAGAGAGAGAGAGAGAGAGAGAGAGAGAGAGAGAGAAAAGAGAGAGACATATGCAGTCCAGTCACACTGTCTACACACACAACGTATATATATATATATATATATATTTATATATATATATAATGTCGTGCCGAATAGGTAAAACTTGCAATTTTGGCTTAAATAGCAACGATCTTCTTGCCGAATAAGGCAAGCGAAAATTTGTGTATGCAATAATTTCGCAAAAATCATTTTGAACCTAACGAAAAAACATATAGTATTTCATTGTGTTTATATATTATTAAATAATTGTAAACTTATCTAAAACATATTTAGTTGGATTAGGGATAAAGTTTAGGTAAGTTTTCTGAAGTTCTTTTGGTACAAAATTATTAATTTTTACATTAACATAATTGAAAGCATATATCTTTAAACGTATAAGAGAAAATTTTAGAAAGGGCTTAATTTTTAATGAATTCTTGCTAATTGACCAGTTTTACCTATTCGGCACGACACACACACACACACACACACACACACACACGCACACACACACACACACACACACACACACACAAAAGACTGCAAGCCTCACTCAAAGAAAAAGATCTTGGGGTGAGTATAATACCGAGCACATCTCCTGAGGCACACATCAATCAGATAACTGCTGCAGCATACGGGCGGCTGGCAAACCTAAGAATAGCGTTCCAATACCTCACTAAGGAATCATTCAAGACTCTGTATACCATATACGTCAGGCCCATACTGGAGTATGCAGCACCGGTTTGGAACCCACACCTGGTCAAGCACGTCAAGAAATTAGAGAAAGTGCAAAGGTTTGCAACAAGACTAGTCCCAGAGCTAAGGGGATTGTCCTACGAAGAAAGGTTAAGGGAAATCGGCCTGACGACACTAGAGGACAGGAGGGTTAGGGGAGACATGATAACGACATATAAAATACTGCGAGGAATAGATAAGGTGGACAGAGACAAGATGTTCCAGAGAGGGGACACAGAAACAAGGGGTCATAATTGGAAGTTGAAGACTCCTATGAGTCAAAGGGATGTTAGGAAGTATTTCTTCAGTCATAGAGTTGTCAGGAAGTGGAATAGCTTAGAAAGCGACATAGTGGAGGCAGGAACCATACATAGTTTTAAGACTAGGTTTGATAAAGCTCATGGAGCAGGGAGAGAGAGGACCTAGTAGCAATCAGTGAAGAGGCGGGGCCAGGAGCTATGACTCGACCCCTGCAACCACAAATAGGTGAGTAAATAGGTGAGTACACACACACATATATATATATATGTGTGTGTGTGTGTGTGTGTGTGTGTGTGTGTGTTATGCAAATATCGCAAGAAACCAAGAGATACAGGATGCAAAGCAACCACGGGGGGAGTAGAATAATAGCTCTAGGCCTTTCGTGTTGCAATAGACACATCATCAGGAGCTTTCAAAGTTGCAGAAAAGAGGAGGGTGTCCAAGCACGTCTTCACTGGAGTAATGGTAGGTAACAGCTCTTAGCTTGTCAATACTTTGTCAATAAAGTTAGGAATCCTTAACCTAACCTTGTCAAACCCTGTGTAAAAAAAGGGGGGAACAAGAAGTGGCCCCAGGCATACCAGTGCCCATAGCCAGAAGTTCCCTTCTCTCTCTCTCTCTCTCTCTCTCTCTCTCTCTCTCTCTCTCTCTCTCTCTCTCTCTCTCTCTCTCTCTCTCTCTCTCTCTCTCTCTCTCTCTCTCTCTCTCTCTCTCTCTCTCTGCTCTCTGTCTCTCTCTGTCTCTCTCTGTCTCTCTCTGTCTCTCTCTCTCTCTCTCTCTCTCTCTCTCTCTCTCTCTCTCTCTCTCTCTCTTTTCTCTCTACTCTCTCTCTCTCTTCTCTCTCTCTCTTTCTCCTCTTTTACTCAGTGAAGACGTCTTGGAATCTATTCAATCCTCCTCTTTCTCAAAAAGCTCTGATGAAGTGTCTATTGTAACACGAAAGTCCTAGAGTTATCATTCTACTCCCCGTGGTTGTTTTGTATATATATATATATATATATATATATATATATATATATATATATATATATATATATATATATATATATATATATATATATATATATATATATATACATATATATATATATATATATATATATATATATATATATGTGTGTGTGTATATATATATATGTATATATATATATATATATATATATATATATATATATATATATATATATATATATATATATATATATACATATATTTCTGTGATTTTACACATTTTACACATTGAGTTTTAGAGATCCCTCTTTCAGACCTTTGTCACCAGCACTCATTGTTTGGTCGTCTCCTGTCCATCACTGCCTGCATATACTAGTACCTGTCTATCCGTTCCTGTCTAATACACCCATCCTTGAACCCTGGTAAATTCCCGCACAATGATGAAACTCCTCCATAATCTTATAGGAAGGAAAATTTATGTCTATGAGGTCTAAGTTTAGCATTTGTCGGTCAAACCAGTCCAAGAGTCTGGCCAGGAGCTGTGCCTCGACACCCACTAACAAGGCTAGGTGAGCACGGTATTCTTCCACACCAGCAGTCCGTCACACTGCAAGACTGTCACTTGTAATAATCCTATTTCCTCTGTCCTCTCTTACCACCACACTACAACCACACACACACACCACACACCTGCTGTAGCACCCACACACCTGCAATAACAACCACACACCTGCAATAACAACCACACACCCACTACACACAGCACTGCATCTTCGAGCATATCGTAACCAAGGGGAGGATAGTCTTGTAAATAAACTTTATCTCCCACGATAACAAGGAGGTGTGATTCTGGCTTTTAAGATGATGAGGCCCGCTGGTCCATTGAGAGAAGCTCGCTGCTTTAGTAATAAGCTGAACCGCTGTCTAGCAGCATAAGTGACTCTCCTTACTCTACACCATCCACTTGCTTAAAACCACTCTCTAACCCAAGATCTTCCTGTGTTTCATTCCCTTCGGCGCTTAATTAATCCTAGAATCTATCGGCGGAGGCTCTGCAGGAGGTGTAGACGAAGGGAATATTATTTTCTAGATGCTGGAACCATCTGTCTGCATGCTTGAAGCTGAATAGATAATTTGATAACTGGGATTGCGTTTGGGGTTATTTTAAGATGAGGCCTTGACTGGTACGTGATGTGCAGTTCCACACGAGTTTTTTGCGCCGCTGACTCTAAGATTCTATTGTCCTGCCTTGGTATTATTGGGAGAGAGACTCCTTGCGCCTTATATCGCAAGAGTTGGTGGTTAAAATGCGCCGTTTTGTTGCAGGAAGGTGGCCAGCAGTTGCGATACCCGGCAGTGTTATGGAGTACAGTGTGTGTGTGTGTGTGTGTGTGTGTGTGTGTGTGTGTGTGTGTGTGTGTGTGTGTGTGTGTGTGTGTGTGTGTGTGTGTGTGTGTGTGTGTGTGTGTGTGTGTGTAGAGAGAGAGAGAGAGAGAGAGAGAACTTGCACTGGCCGGAGAAGAGACCATTCGGTGAGTTTTTATTGCACATAGAGAGGAGGTCGGACTGGCGTCCAGCCTCTAGCGAGGTGGTGGCGACTCCTTAGCTTGACTACACCACCTATCTCATCATCATCACCACCACCTTCACAGCCTCCTCCACCACCACCACCATAACCCCCACCTTCACAGCTTCCATCCCCACTTCACGGCCTCCACCTACTTGGAGTCTACTTGGAGAGGGTTTCGGGGGTCGATTCAATCTCCACCACCTCTTCTATCCACCAGCTCCATCATCCTTCAGTTTTTAACCTCTGATCCCAACTTTCTTCCCATCTCTGAATCCCCCCATTTATTTTCTTCGGTCGTCTCCTCACCACCCCCGAAATCCCCATCACTCCTTACCTTTCCCCTTCCCCATCAAGCCTATGACCATTCGGTCCTATCGATCGCCTGTGGAATTCCTCTGTAAACACCAGTCTGTGTTTGTATGGGTTCCCTTGCACTCGTGTTTGTCAGCTTTTGCTCTGCAGCTCTCGGCAAGCGTATTGTCTCAATTTGTTATCGCATTAGACCGAGACACTGGTAAGATTGATATGGAAAGTGAAGAAGCATGGCATTGGTTGGGTGCATCTTAAATCGGGTCGTCCCGAACAAGGAAAAGAAGATCTCAGTTGGAGGGAATATTTTGCGAGCCGAGTATCCAAAAGTCCCTCTGTCCTGGTGCCCTCGCTGTTCAGTTTTACATTGTTCTACATTGTAGTCAATGAGGACCTGTATTTTTCTTGCGCTCCCACGAACCCTATAAGATTTCAGAGGCAAAAACGCACCAAAACTGGCCCTAATATTTTCTGTTGATATATCGGTCGTGTACAGAACGTGAATGATCCTCGGGCAGTGAAGAAACGACAGTTTTCAGAAGCTATTATAATGGGCAACGTTTCGCTCTGTGCAGAGCTTTATCAAAACTTGAGTAAACTCTACACAGAGCGAAACGTTGACCCATATAAGACTGTTTCACAGCCTGTCTCTTCTTAAATATTACCGCCGTCAAGAAAAATCTATTTGAATCCTATTAGGCATGAAACCAAGTTGAAAATCCTCCCCAAAAATCCAAAGTCGGAATAGGAAACATTATATATATATATATATATATATATATATATATATATATATATATATATATATATATATATATATATATATATATATATATATATATTATATATATATATATATTTATTTATTTATTTAAGGCCTTTCGTACCGTAAAGCCGAGAACTACTGTAACGTAGTAATTAGTGTTTTAGCTGTAGAATGTCGTAGTTAGGTACTTTGTGTAGTTTATGCGTGAATGATGTCTGTCTTGTTTACATGACATTACTCTGCGCTGAGCAGAGTTGATAAATCTCAGTCTCACGATAACCATAGATGGAAGCAGGGAAAAATTCTGAACTAGTTTACCTTTCTGTGGGTCAGCTGTTTATCAGCTTATCAATGATGATCATCTGCGTAGCTAGGCCGTGCAGAGCCAGCTGGTACAGAACCACACCCTGCAGAGCCAGCTGGTACAGAACCACACCCTGCAGAGCCAGCTGGTACAGAACCACACCCAACACAGCCAGATGCTACATAGCTACACTGTGATAACAGAGGTCAGGACCCCTGCATCGCCGTATCACAGCAGTAATGTCAGCATTTGTATGCGAGATACAGAAAACTTGACGCGGGCCGCAAAACGTCGACACCAAGAGGAAGGGAAAACTGAACGAGGGGACAGTCACTTGGGAGGGGAGGGGAGGCTAGAGCAACCAAAGAGGAGATTTCTCACCCCTTAGTGGATAGAGGAGGGTAAGGGGAAGAATAGGCCATCCTGAGAAATAGTTTCTGCCCAGCGATAGTAACTCCAGCACCGCTGGAACGACACCTTGAAAGATGTCTTTGCTTCTGGATCCATAGGAGAAATCCTTGACGAAATCCTCGATTTAATTAGGAGGAAAAGCTAAGCCCGTAGGGGAACGGGAGACGAGCAGGTTTTCCGTAAGGAGTGTCCCAGGTGTACTGAGTGTCCCAGGTCTACTAAAGTCCCCCAGGTCTACTAAAGTCCCCCAGGTCTACTAAAGTCCCCCAGATCTACTGCAGTGTCCCAGGTCAGACTGACACGATTCATTACCTGTGTTAGGAAATATATAACAGGTAAAAAGACTCGCTTTTGTTCCCATTACGTATGTTCAAACAATGTCCTAGAATTTGTATTGATAAAGCCACTGGAGGGCGAAACGTCTACAATAAAGATACCCAGATGTTGCACATGTGTCTTAATTTCATCTTATAATTGTAGTAGTAGTAGTAGTAGTAGTAGTAGTAGTAGTAGAAGTAGTAATAGTAGCAGCAGTAGCCGTAGTAGTGGTAGTAGCAGTAGCAGTAGTAGTAGTAGCAGTAGTAGTAGCAGTAGTAGTAGTAGTAGCAGTAGTAGTAGTAGTAGTAGTAGTAGCAGTAGTAGAGAGATAGTGTACAGTAGCGTAGTAGTGTAGTAGCAGTAGCAGAGTAGTAGCAGCAGAGCAGTAGTAGTAGTAGTGATAGATGCAGAGAGCAGCAGTAGTAGCAGTAAGTAGCAGCACAGCAGTAGTAGTAGCAGAGTGGCAGTAGCAGAGTAGTAGTAGATTAGTAGTAGTAGCAGTAGCAGTGGTAGTAGCAGTAGAAGTAGTACACCGGCAGTAGAGTAGCAGTAGTAGTAGCAGCGTAGTAGTAGTATTAGTAGTAGTAGCAGTAGCAGAGTAGTAGTAGTATTAGCGTAGCAGTAGCAGTAGGCAGTGCAGTAGTAGTAGCAGTAGCAGAGCAGTAGCAGCAGCAGCAGCAGTAGTAGTAGCAGCAGTAGTAGTAGTAGCATAGTAGTAGCAGCAGCAGTAGTAGTAGTAGCAGTAGCAGCTAGTAGTAGTAGAGCAGTAGCAGTATGCAGTAGCAGAGTAGAGCAGTAGAGCAGTAGCAGTAGAGTAGTAGCAGCAGTAGCAGAGTAGTAGTAGAGCAGTAGCAGTAGTAGTAGTAGTAGCAGTAGCAGTAGCAGAGTAGTAGCAGTCAGCAGTAGTAGTAGTAGAGCAGCAGTAGCAGTAGTAGTAGCTAGCAGTAGTAGTAGTAGTAGCAGTAGTAGTAGTAGTAGCAGTAGCAGTAGAAGCAGTAGTAGAGCAGTAGCAGTAGTAGTAGTAGTAGCAGTAGTAGTAGAGAGCAGTAGAGCAGTAGCAGAGTAGTAGATAGAGTAGCAGCAGTAGTAGGCAGTAGCAGTAGTAGTAGTAGTAGCGAGTAGTAGCAGCAGTAGCAGTAGAGCAGCAGTGCAGCAGAGCAGTAGAGCAGTAGTAGAGCAGTATAGTAGCAGTGCAGCAGTAGCAGCAGTAGCAGTAGAGAGAGTAGCAGCAGTAGCAGTCAGTAGCAGAGTAGCAGAGCAGAGAGTAGCAGTAGTAGTAGCAGAGAGAGTAGTAGCAGCAGAGTAGTAGCAGTCAGAGTAGAGCAGTAGTAGTAGCAGTAGTAGTGCAGTAGTAGTAGTAGAGTAGAGTAGTAGCAGTAGTAGCAGAGTAGAGTAGCAGTAGAGAGTAGCAGTAGTAGTAGTAGTAGCAGAGAGTAGTAGACAGCAGAGTAGTAGCAGTAGTAGTAGTAGAGTAGCAGTATGAGTAGTAGCTAGCAGCAGTAGAGTAGTAGTAGAGTAGTAGCAGTAGCAGTAGTAGTAGCTAGAGAGCAGAGCAGAGTAGTAGTAGAGCAGTAGTAGTAGTAGTAGAGCTAGTAGTAGCAGTAGAGTAGAGTAGAGAGTAGTAGCAGTAGAGTAGCAGTAGTAGTAGCAGTAGATAGTAGTAGTAGAGTAGAGAGAGTAGTAGGAGTAGCAGTAGCAGTAGTAGTGGGCAGTAGTAGTATAGTAGTAGTAGCTAGTAGTAGTAGTAGCAGTAGAGTAGTAGTATTAGTAGTAGTAGTAGCAGTAGATGTAGTAGTAGTAGGTAGCAGTCAGTAGAGTAGAGTAGTAGTGTAGAGAGCAGTAGTAGTAGTAGTAGTGTAGTAGCAGCAGTGAGTAGTAGTATTAGTAGTAGTAGTAGTAGTAGCAGTAGTAGTAGCAGTAGTAGTAGCAGTAGTAGTAGTAGCAGCAGCAGCAGAAGTAGTAGCAGTAGTAGTAGTTGTAATAGTAATAATAATGTATATTTCTTCCTGCGCCCATTGATGTTTTTTTATTTATTTTAATTCATGTGCTGCAATGGGTGACGAAAGCGAGTGTTTGATTCCGGACGCTCAGCTCGCAACCGAAAGAACCCGGGTTCGATACTCGGTTTTAGTTTTAGTTTTTAGGGGGGTAGGGGGAGAAGGGGAAGGATGAGTAGGGGGGACACTGCCTGGGTTTGATCCTCGAGGACCCTAGAGCATGATCTCACGGTCCGTGGGGGTCCTCCCTCCCCTCCCCGGTCGTCCTGAAGGGGAAGGAAGGGGCGCCGCCCCCTGCCCCCTCCCCTGCCCCCTCCCCCGGGGCAGGCAGTGTTGAGAGTGGCAGTATTGAAGGGAAGGAAGATTTTTGCCACGATCCATCACTGTCTCAGACGCCACCGGACTTTTACTATAATTCTCTTGAGGTATTTCTCATTCCCACCGTCTCCCCCCCTCCCCCTCTCCCTCCCTAAACCCCTCCTCTCCCCCACCTTCCCCTTCACCCCCCTCCTGCCTTCTCCTCCTCCCCCTCCTTTAATTCCTCGCTTCCTCACCTCCCCTTACACTCCTGTCTCCTCCCGCCCCCACCTTTCTTAACTCATCTTCCTCCTTACCCCTTCCTCTTTTCTATATCCGGTTCCTCCAGTGACCATCCAGTTCCTCCAGTGACCATCCAGTTCCTCCAGTGACCATCCAGTTCCTCCAGTGACCATCCATTTCCTCCAGTGACCATCCAGTTCCTACAGTGACCATCCAGTTCCTACAGTGACCATCCAGTTCCTACAGTGACCATCCAGTTCCTACAGTGACCATCCAGTTCCTACAGTGACCATCCAGTTCCTCCAGTAACCATCCAGTTCCTACAGTGACCATCTAGTTCCTCCAATGACCATCCAGTTCCTCCAATGACATCCAGTTCCTCCAGTGACATAAAGTTCCTCCAGTGACCATCCAGTTCCTCCACTGATCATTCAATTCCTTCATTGACCATCCAGTTCCTCCAGTGACCATCCAGTTCCTCCAGAGACCATCCAGTTCCTCCAGTGACCATCCAGTTTCACCAGTAACCATCCAGTTCCTCCAGTGACCATCCAGTTCCTCCAGTGACCATCCAGTTCCTCCAGTGACCATCCAGTTCCTCCAGTGACCATCCAGTTCCTCCAGTGACCATCCAGTTTCTCCAGTAACCATCCAGTTCCTCCAGTGACCATCCAGTTCCTCCAGTGACCATCCAGTTCCTCCAGTGACCATCCAGTTCCTCCAGTGACCATCCAGTTCCTCCAGTGACCATCCAGTTCCTCCAGTGACCATCCAGTTCCTCCAGTGACCATCCAGTTCCTCCAGTGACCATCCAGTTCCTCCAGTAACCATCCAGTTAATCCAGTGACCATCCAGTTTCTCCAGTAACCATCCAGTTCCTCCAGTGACCATCCAGTTCCTCCAGTGACCATCCAGTTCCTTCAGTAACCATCCAGTTCCTCCAGTGACCATCCAGTTCCTCCAGTGATCATCCAGTTCCTCCAGTGACCATCCAGTTTCTCCAGTAACCATCCAGTTCCTCCAGTGACCATCCATTCCTCCAGTAACCATCCAGTTCCTCCAGTGACCATCCAGTTCCTCCAGTAACCATCCAGTTCCTCTAGTAACCATCCAGTTCCTCCAGTAACCATCCAGTTCCTTCAGTGACCATCCAGTTCCTCCAGTAACCATCCAGTTCCTCCAGTGACCATCCAGTTCCTCCAGTGACCATCCAGTTCCTCCAGTGACCATCCAGTTCCTCCAGCGACCATCCAGTTCCTCCAGTCATCGCTGGCTGACCCTCCATACCCTCTACCCCAACAGAAACTAAAAAAAAAAAAATGCCAAAATTCCATTTTTTACCCTGAAATATTGAGAATAAATTCAATTTTTTTCTCCCATAAAAAAATGTATCGATTTCTTCAAATATTTCAACTGAGGTTTCAACTCACAACCAAAATCAAACAGTAATTATTTCCCGACTATTATGAGGACAATACACGTGATGATCAAGCTTTTTTTCTCATCTCGGCTACGTTTCGCCCTGTGCAGAGCTCTGATAAAGCTCTACTTAGGGCGAAAAGCTGCCACAATAAAAGCTTGATCCGGAAGCTCTCTCTTTCTCTCTCTTACTTCCCAGGTTTACTCCAGCTTAGTGTGCAGGAGACAGCTTTTGTAAGCCCCTAACAGCTTTTATAAGCACCTGACGGCTATTGTAGGACCTTGACAGCTTTTGTAAGAACCTGACAGCTTTTCTAAGCACTTGACAGCTTTTGCAAGCACTTGACAGCTTTTGTAAGCACTTGACAGCTTTTGTAAGCACTTAACAGCCTGTGTAAGCACCTGACAGCTTTTGCAAGCGCTTGACGGCCTATGTAAGTAATTCTCGATAATGTAATTTACAATGAGGTAGTAAATAGTCGTAGACGAATAGACCTATTCTCTCTGACCTACTATTTTTCTAGGCTATTTTGTAGCCTACTAAAAGCCCTGCTTTCTAGTCTGTTAAGTGGCTTTGTTCTAGACTGTTCAAGGAGTATTTTCTGACCTATTAAAGGCCTATTTTATAGCCTACAGACCCATTTTTAGCCCACTAAAGGTCCACTTTAGGTTATTTTCTAGCTTATTGAAGGCCATTTTTCTATCTTATTAAGACTAATTTCTATCATAGTAAAGGCCTATTTTCTAGCCTATTAAAGACCTTTTTTTCTAGCATATTAAAGGCCTATTTTCTAGTCTATTAAAAATCTTTTTCTAGCCTATTAAAGATCTTTTTTGAGCATATTATAAACCTTTTTCTAGATTAATAAAGGCCTATTTTCTAGACTATTAAAGGCTTATTTTTAGCCTAGCAAAAGCCTATTTCGTAGCTTACTCAAGGCTTTTTTTCTAACCTAATGAAGGGCTGTTTTGTAGCTTACCACAGGTGCCTCTTCTAGCCTGTCTACCTAGATCTAGTACAGGCCTATCATCGAGCCGAAAATAGGCCTATTGACTAGCCTAGAGGCCTGATTATCTCGTGAGGGGTAATATAGGCTCTTAATTGAAGGTTTTATGAACGCTGTTTGGACGTGGGAAGGTCGAGTGAGAAGGTCGAGTGGGAAGGTTCGATGAGAAGGTCGAGTGGGAAGGTTCGATGAGAAGGTCGAGTGGGAAGGTTCGATGAGAAGGTCGAGTGGGAAGGTCGAGTGGGAAGGTCGAGTGAGAAGGTCGAGTGGGAAGGTTGAGTGTGAAGGTCGAGTGAGAAGGTCGAGTGAGAAGGTCGAGTGGGAAGGTCGAATGGGAAGGTCGAGTGAGAAGGTCGAATGGGAAGGTCGAGAGAGAAGGTCGAATTAGCTATCATTACTTACCTTAATTGGAAATTAATTATATTTTTTGAGTCACTCCAATAGTCTAATCATGGGGGGAATCACTAAATCCGCAGGGGTCGTACAACACCTGGGGGATGGGAGATAGCTAGGCCTGATCCGCGAAAGGGGGAGAGATAGCTCTGATTCTATGGATCAAGAACCTTTTAGTAAACGAGGCGTCCCACTGAAAGGATCAAGGAATGTACCTATATATATATATATATATATATATATATATATATATATATATATATATATATATATATATATATATATATATATATATATAATAGATAGATAGATATAATAGATTAGATATATATATATATATATATATATATATATATATATATATATATATATATATATATATATATATATGTATTGTAGGTAGTAGGATGGTAGACAGCAACCACCCAGGGAGGTACTAGCGTCCTGCCAAGTGAGTGTAAAACGAAATCCTGTAATTGTTTTACATGATGGTAGGATTGCTGGTGTCTTTTTTCTGTCTCATAAACATGCAAGATTTCAGGTACTTCTTGCTACTTCTACTTACACTTAGGTCACACTACACATTCATGTACAAGCATATATATACACACCCCTCAGGTTTTTTTTTCTATTTTCTTACTAGTTCTTGTTCTTGTTTATTTTCTCTTTTTTCCATGAGGAAGTTGAACAGAATTCTTCCTCCGTAATCCATGTGTGTCGTAAGAGGCGATTAACATGCCGGGAGCAAGGGGCTAGTAACCCCTTCTCCTGTATACATTACTCAAGTTAAAAAGAGAAACATTTGTGTTTTCTTTTTGCATCACCCTGCCTCGGTGGGATACGACCGGTTTGTTGAAAGAATATATATATATATATATATATATATATATATATATATATATATATATATATATATTTACAATAAGGACACTGCACTAGCCAAGGACTCAAACCCATGTTGCACTGGCCCATCTCATGGTGAGCGAGAACCACATGACGCTTTAACCCACAGGACCACCAAATCCTACAGTAGGATTTGGTGGTCCTGTGGTTAAAGCATCATGTGGTTCTCGCTACCATGAGGCGGGCCAGTCAACATGGGTTCGAGTCCTTGGCTAGCCAGTGTTGTTATTGATCAATACCACTCGTTCGTGCTTACAATAATATATATATACATATATATATATATATATATATATATATATATATATATATATATATATATATATATATATATATATATACAGTGCTAGTCACAGCATTATGCCGGGTGAGGCCCCAGCATAATGCGGTGACAAAAATCAAAGCCCTACCATACAGAGGAGTCTTTTTTCATCAGTGCATTATGCCAGGTAGCAGCTGTTAGCATGACGTCACGGCCTGCCACCACACTCCACAGTGACTCCTCAGTGTTCACGTGGCTGCCGTGGTGAAAGGAAGCATTGCACGTTTGTCTCTCATCCGCCCCATCTTTTGTCCAGTGTTCCTGTTGGTTTTGGGGCTATACATGTTTGATTATGGGTAAAAGGAAGTCTTTAACACCTGAAACTATAGCTCAAATCATAGGGCTTCACAAAGCTGGGCACCAGACGAAAGAAATAGTGGAGAATGTTGGTGTGTGTGAGCGTTCAGTGAGGAGCTGGGTGCAGCGTTTCAAGCCTGGTGGCCGTGTCGAGTTGCCGTCTGCCAAACCTCGGCCTGGCCCCTCGAGGAAGACATCTGTTCGTACCTTAACTGCGTTAAAGAAGCAGTTAGAGAGTACACTAAGATAACTGCTAGAGAATTGAAAGAAAAGAACCCACATCTTCTCTCTGAGGCGTCAGTAAGTACTGTTAACAGACGTGTGTCAGAACTGGGCTACAGTAGTCACCGCCAGGTTAAGAAACCGATCCTCTCCAAGCCACAGAAGAAACGTAGGCTGGATTGTGGAAAGAAATATCTTCACTGGACTCCTCAACAGTGGTCTGAAGTACTTTGGAGTGATGAATCAACCTTCACCGTCACCTGTAACCATGGGGGACATGTGTACTGACCCAGAGGTAGTGACCCGCTAGACCCACGCTACACCTGTGGGACCGCCAAACACCCAGACTCGCTCATGGTTTGGGGGTGTTTCAGTGCTCAGAGTGTTGGTGAACTCATTGTGCTTCCTAAAAACCAGTATATGAACCAATATAATTACCTGGAGTTATTGTGTGGCAATTTACCTGAGACATTTGACAAGTGTGGGGCTACGGTTTTTATGCAGGACGGTGCACTGTGTCATACCTCCAAATCTGTAGTTCAGTGGCTTAAGGACTGTGAAGTGAGGTTCTTTAATGACTGCCCAGGCAATTCCCCAGACCTAAACCCTATTGAGAACCTCTGGTCAATAGTGAAACGAAGTTTACTGGGCAAGGACATCAGTTCCATCCCACAGCTGGAGGCTGCTCTACATGAGGCATGGAATAATATACCTCCCCAAACCCTCAAGAATTTGTGTGTCTTCCTACACGGCTGAGGGACGTGATTAAGCGTAAAGGACGCAGTAAGTGTGCAAATATATATTATAATCTTTCATGGCATGAGTTTGTATTTTGGTATGTGTGGGGGGGAGGGGTCGGCATAATGTCGTGACTAGCACTATGTACGTATATATATATATATATATATATATATATATATATATATATATATATATATATATATATATATATATATATATAAAGATTTTTAAGAGATACATCGTTGATATAAAGATGGCATATGAGGTGTGAGAGATACATTTCTAGTACATATTATTACATGTTTGTCACTGATTATAATGCGAAAATCTCATCCAGCTCCTCAGAGCTGTGTGTGTATGTGTATGTGTGTATGTGTATGTGTGTATGTGTGCATCTGTGAGTGTGTGTGTGTGTTGTGTGTGTGTGAGAGAGAGAGAGAGAGAGAGAGAGAGAGAGAGAGAGAGCGTTGGCTCTAAAGAATTCCCTGACAAATTAATATAACCAAATCTGTGTATGTGGCAGCCCGCCCATTAGGCCTATTCATCAAGCAAAATGTTTGATAAAATAAGTGTGAATGATGTACGGCCTAAAGTTGCTCGCTTAGAAAGAAAAAAGATAAAATCTGTGTAAAGAAAACTTGTTGTTATATATATATTTAGGGTAGACTGCGATATTATTCTTAACTTCAGATTCCTACAGTGATATTAAGTATTCATGCACAGCTACACATAAATAAAGTTACATAAATTGCTATAGTCATACATAGCAACATATGAGTAGACTGACTTATTTCCGCAGACATTATACTAACAGTTTTGTTATGACATTTAATATAAAAATTCGAAAACTTTATGGAAAACGTGAAAATGTTGAAATGTTGGTTTTTCTTCCTTTTATACAAAAATATTTCAATGTCAATAAGACAGTCTAATAAAATACCAACAAGATGAAGACTGAGAATACCAAAAATGGTAATAATTATAACCATAATTTTAAAAGAGGGTGTGGGTGGAGGGGTAAGCCAGTGGAAGGCGTCGGTCAGATGACCAAAAGCTCCAGCTGCGGGTCATCATGTGACTAAGACCCGCGTCAGGATATACTATTTCCTGTTTCCTGATAAATCTTACCTAACCTATGAAGATTGAGGGACGGATTACCTCATTTTTCACTATCTTTTGTATATACTTCTACAGTCTTCAGATTGCTTCCATGAACTGTACTGATAAAACCACTGGATTACGAAACGTCTACAAGTAAGCAGAACAACCACTGTGAAAAAATAGTGAAATTCCAAGCGCTTTCGTGACTTCTCACATTATCAAAGAACTATGATAATTCCTTTTGATGAGAGAAGTCACGAAAGCGCTTGGGATTTCACTATTTTTTCACAGTAGTTGTTCTGCATATTGTGATATCACCTGTTTACTGTGATCTTATTACGTCTACAAGTAAGTTTATTTAGGCACAGGTACACATAAGTACAATTATCATAGTGTAAATTACCTTACATTGTTTACACGTGTCTAATTTAATATCAAGACAGATAGTCCCTGATGAGGCACTGGCTTTACTGGGTTATCCTGGCTGACTAACCCTCCGGGTTAAAAATCTGAACAAAATCTTATGTTTTATCTTGAATTAAAACTCCTGGAGTACAGAAACCTGGATTATACCCGATTATAGCTGGATTAAACCCCGACTTGATTTTTTTCGATAAAATTATATTGAAATTATCGTGATAAAACATCGATGATGAAACACTTAGGTTACGTATCTCTGTTATCGAAACGTTTCGCCCGAGAAGCAGACTTCTTCAGTCGAACACAGGAGAATATAACACCACAAGGGTGGTATTAAGATCAGAATAAGATTTGTAGTGGTATTAAAGGTCTGAATACGAAGATTTGTAGTGTCGGTATTGTATACAATACTTGTATAACTTGTCAGACACTGCAACATCATGGAATCTTGATTCTGAGGACCTATACATAACCTTCTTCACGGCTACGACAACTACTACTACAACTAACCCATCTCTTTGGGTATGACCTACTTCCACTGGGAAATCCCGCCAACCAGTGACTATGCCCTCGTCTGCTACCCGTCCCTTTCCACCTGACGTTAGTATATAAACGCCAACCTCCTTGCCTCTGCTCCACAAACTCAACGACTTCGGTGTTGTTCACACTACTCCAAGGCCGAGGGACTGATTACCTCATCTTTTGTATATAGTTCTACTGTCTTCATATTATGTCCTAGAATTTGTATTGATAAAGCCACTGGATGGCGAAACGTTTACAATAAAGATACCCAGATGTTGCACATGTGTGTATTTATTTCGTATTAAGGGTCATAATACGAAGGTTGTGGTGGTATTAATGGTCAGAATACGAAGGGTTGTGGTGGTATTAATGGTCAGAATACGAAGGGTTGTGGTGGTATTAATGGTCAGAATACGAAGGGTTGTGGTGATATTAATGGTCAGAATACGAAGGGTTGTGGTGGTATTAATGGTCAGAATACGAAGGGTTGTGGTGGTATTAATGGTCAGAATACGAAGGGTTGTGGTGGTATCAAGGGTCAGAATACGAAAGGTTGTGGTGGTATTAAGGGATACAATACGAAGGGCCGTGTTGGTATTAAAGAACGTCTTGATATTGTGTTAGTTGATAAATCTTACCGAAATAATTCCAAAGACATGGAGCTTAGTTTTAAGTTGTATATATGGACGTGTTGTATCAATGTGCGGTCGTAGGTGCGCTCAACCAAGCCTGAGACTGACACCTACATCTCTTGTAGAACCAGTGTGACGTAAGTAAGTTTATTCAGGTATACACAAATACAGTTACATAGATTATCATACATAGCAGCAAGTGTGTACAGAGCCTAGGATAACCCAAAAAAGTCAGAGTGACTTATTTCCATCGGTGTAGACAGATTCAGTGTAATAATATCTACAAGTACATGTACAAGGTACATGTACAGTGTAAATTACCTAGGATAAGCCCAAAAAAAAGTCAAAGAGACTTGTTTCCATTGGGGTCCTTGATGTATTTCCAGTGATTAGATAGATCTTTCTATGTTGCATAATGTGCTTGTATAAGTAGGGTACCTGGGTGGGTTATTGATATGAAAAAAATATAAAAGATCAGGGTAAAATTTCTATCGTCAGGACACAAAACGAGTGTTTCCTGACACTGAGCTTCTGGTCCTATGACCGAAGCCTTCCGTTGGCTTACCCGTCCACTGCATTAAAAAATAAATAAATCGTGTGATGTGACTGGTTGGTTATTATTCAAGTAACTAAGACAATCATTTGGCATTTTATTATTAATGAAAATGTTTATATCCTTGCAAAGCTTACAATGTGTGATTTACATATTATAAAATATTAATTACAAAGGTCACTAGCATGAAATGGTGTGTATGTATGTAACTCAGGGACTTCATGAGAAACAAGTCAGTGTCTGACTTTATTAGGTGCCTAGGTTAATTTCTAGAAAAAAAAAAACTAGTCTGTGTGTGTATTCACCTATATTTGGTTGTAGGGGTCGATTCACAGCTCCTGGCCCCTCCTCTTCATTGGTCTCTACAAGGTCCTCTCTCTCCCTGCTCCATGAGCTTTATCATACATCTTCTTAAAGCTATGTATGGTACCTGCCTCCACTACGTCTACTGTCCTCCAGTGTCGTCAGGCCGATTTCCCTTAACCTTTCTTCGTAGGACATTCCCCTTACCTCTGGAACTAGCCTTGTTGCAAACCTTTGCACTTTCTCTAATTTCTTGACGTGCTTGACCAGGTGTGGGTTCCAAACTGGTGCTGTGTGTGTGTGTTTACCTGGAGTTTACCTGTATATATATATATATATATACAGGTAAACTCCAGGTAAACACACACACACAGCACCAGTTTGGAACCCACACCTGGTCAAGCACGTCAAGAAATTAATCGTGCTGATTAGGTAAAACTGGTCAATTAGCAAGAACTCATCTAAAATTAAGTTCTTTCTAAAATTTTCTCTTATACGTTTAAAGATATATATTTTTCATTTATGTTAATGTAAGAATTTATAATTTTGTACCAAGAGAAACTTTGAAAACCTACCTAACCTTTTATTTCTATGCATGTTACAAGTGTACAATGTTATTGGTAGTTACATTTATAAAACTGTAATGCAAGGTGAGCCACTGGCATGCCATGGCATTAGGGGCAGTTTATTCTAGAGACTTATTCACTAAGTACTTAATGCTAAAGAAATTGATTGAGTTTATTCTAGTTCTGTATTATTTAAATTATAATATGGTTATACATACTATTAAAAGACAATACAAGAGGAGGAGGAGGTGTTGATTCACCGGGAAATCTCCCGGCCCGGGTCTTTACCAGATGGCGACCCGGCTCCGGCTCCCTGGCGTGGGAGTAGCAGAGACCTGAAGTCTCCCATGGGAGGGGGTACCCCTCAGCGGTGGGACCAACTGGTCCCAGGCCTAGCCATATTCGCCCACCAGCACGAGGCAGGTAGGTAGATAGTTGCTAGGCCCCTCTGGTCTGCCACCTTCCCCGCCCCAAGGAGGCTGACAGGAAGGACAGGCTTGCGAGCCGCAGATGGTAGCAAGCTCCAGCCTTGGCACCTACCCTGCCCTAAAAGGGCTGGGCATGGTGATCGACCACAATACAAGAGAAATTGGTTGAGTTTAATCTAGTTGTATAATTTATTTCAAGTTACAGTATGTTGATGCTATACTAGTATAATAACAATACTAGAATTTTTTTTAGAGTTTCTTCTAGATATATATTTTATTTCAAATTAAGAAAATGATGATACTATAAGATTTTAAATGACAATATGATGATATGAAATTGCAACAAGTGTTAAGGAGGATGAACATATCAAATTGAGATCATCTTAAGTAAAATAATATTGGGTTAATTTAGCCTAACCCAACTAAATATATTTTAGATACCTTTTACATTAATTTAATAATAAACAAACACAATGAAATATATTTTTTTCGTTATGTTCAAAATGATTTTGGCGAAATTATTGCATACACAAATTTTCACTTGTCTTATATGGCAAGGTGAGCGTTGCTATTTAAGCCAAAATCTCAAGTTATACCTAATCATCAGGCAAATTGTCAAGAAGTTAGACTGTTGGGTTTAGTCCCGACTCTTTCTCTTCTACTTCAGCTCTTCCTCTCACCGGCTATTCTTCGTCTGTCCCCACTTCCCCCTCGCCCCTAGTGGGTCCTTACCTGTGAGTCTGAACTAACTAACTTACCTAATCGGCACGACATATATATATTTTTTTTTTTTTTTTTTTTTTCAACAAGTCGGCCGTCTCCCACCGAGGCAGGGTGACCCAAAAGAAGAAAATCCCCAAAAAGAAAATACTTTCATCATCATTCAACACTTTCACCACACTCATACATAATCACTGTCTTTGCAGAGGAGCTCAGATACGACAGCTGAGAAAAGTCCCTCCCAGCTGTCACTATCTCAGACCCCTCCTTTAAAGTGCAGGCATTGTACTTCCCATTTCCAGGACTCAAGTCCAACTAAATCAATTAACTGGTTTCCCTGAATCCCTTCACAAAATGTTACCCTGCTCACACTCAACAGATCGTCATGTCCCAAAAACCATTCGTCTCCATTCACTCCTATCTAACACGCTCACACATGCTTGCTGGAAGTCCAAGCCCCTCGCCCACAAAACCTCCTTTACCCCTTCCTCCAACCTTTTCTAGGACGACCCCTACCCCGCCTTCCTTCCCTATAGATTTATACGCTCTCCAAGTCATTCTACTTTGATCCATTCTCTCTAAATGACCAAACCACCTCAACAACCCGTCTTCAGCCCTCTGACAAATACTTTTAGTAACTCCACACCTTCTCCTAATTTCCACATTCCGAATTTTCTGCATAATATTTACACCACACATTGCCCTTAGACAGGACATCTCCACTGCCTCCAGCCTCCTCCTCGCTGCAGCATTTGCAACCCATGCTTCACACCCATATAAGAGTGTTGGTACCACTATACTTTCGTACATTCCCTTCTTTGCCTCCATGGATAACGTTTTTTGTCACCACAGATACCTCAATGCACCACTCACCTTTTTTCCTTCATCAATTCTATGGTTAACCTCATCCTTCATAAACCCATCCGCTGACACGTCAACTCCCAAATATCTGAAAACATTTACTTCTTCCATAATCCCTCTCTCCAATGTGATATCCAATTTTTCTTTATTTAAATCGTTTGATACCCTCATCACCTTACTCTTATCTATGTTCACTTTTAACTTTCTACCTTTACACACTCTCCCAAACTCGTCCACTAACTTTTGCAACTTTTCTTTAGAATCTCCCATAAGCACAGTATCATCAGCAAAAAGTAACTGGGTCAACTCCCATTTTGCATTTAATTCTCCATAATTTAATCCCACCCCTCTCCCCAACACCCTAGCATTTACTTCTTTTACAACCCCATCTATAAATATATTAAACAACCATGGTGACATTACACATCCCTGTCTAAGACCTACTTTTACCGGGAAGTAATCTCCTCTCTCCTACACACCCTAACCTGAGCCTCACTATCCTCATAAAACTCTTTACAGCCTTCAGTAACTTACTACCTATTCCATACACTTGCAACATTTGCCACATTGCTCCCCTATCCACTCTATCATATGCCTTTTCTAAATCCATAAATGCAATAAAAACTTCTCTACCTTTATATATATATATATATATATATATATATATATATATATATATATATATATATATATATATATATATATATATATATATATATATATATATATATATATATATATATATATATATATATATATATATATATATATATATATATATATATATATATATATATATATATATATATATATATATATATTTCTTTTGTTTCCCATTTTTCTTCTGCACTGATCAAGTCACATAAGCTTAAAATTCGACTTAATTTTTTAAAAGACTGTTTGAATGAACAAGTTTTGCCTAAATCTCTTTTACCAAATAGACTCCTTGACATGAGAGATCGTCCTTTTGATGATTTTATGAGAATTATTCTTCAGAAACATATTGAAATTACTAAAATACAGGAGAAAGAAGCATTCAAAATATTGAGAAACAAAAATACTCCTTTTATCAAGCTATTCCATCAGAATGGCAACATAGTATGTTGGATCATTGCTATAATAAACTCAGAAGAATTTGTAATAATCTCAAAAACAAACTACAAAGAAAATTAGATAATTTAATTGAAAATAGTGATTGGACAAAGCACGCTAATAACAATTTTGTAATTAACTTATCAGATGAAATATTAGATAAAAATACAACTGCTGCTCTTGGTTTCGGTTTAAGTTTTGCAACTTCAAAAAACTTAATAATGTTGAAATTGCAAAGCCTTTTGTAATTTAGAAAATCCTCTGATTTATCCACTGTTGAAATTAATATTAGTAAGGGGATGGTATATAGCTCAATGTTAAAACAAAATATTCCCAATTGCCCTCAAAGATTTTTAAGTCTTATGATTCACTTTTGAATAATAAAAATTTGCGTCTTACTAAAGCAGATAAAATTAATGCAATTGTAATTATGAAAGAAACCGATTACCAAGATAAAATGAATAACCTCCTAGATGATTTTGAAACCTATTCTAAACTTAGAAAGAATCCCTTAGAATCTGTCAACAGCAATTTCAATAAAACAATAAAACATCTATTGAAGGGCAAAGATGAATTAATTAAAAATTTACTTCCACTAATCCATCTTTACCTTATATGTATGGATTAATAAAAACACACAAACCTGGTAATCCTGTTAGACCAATTATTAGCTCTATAGGTTCAGTTTCTTATAAACTTTCTAAATGGCTTGTTGATATTTTGAGCCCAATTGTTGGAAAAATTTCTAATTTTAATGTTAAAAACAACTTAGATTTAGTTGATAAATTAAGCACCTTGACTGATTTAAATGATTTCAATATGGTTAGTTTTGATGTTACCTCCTTGTTTACAAAAGTTCCAGTTGATGATTTACTAAGGTTCTTATCTGAAGAACTGGTTAATTATGATTTACCATTGCCAGTTCCTACTATCATTAAACTTATTAAACTTTGTATTGTTGATGCAAAATTTGTATTTAATGATGAGTTTTACACTCAGAAGTTTGGTATGGCAATGGGAAATCCTCTTTCACCTGTTCTTAGTAACTTATATATGGAATTTTTCGAAACAAGATTGCTTAACACTATCCTTCCCAATAGAGCTAAGTGGTATAGATATGTTGATGATATTTTGTGCCTTATGCCTAAGGAAGTAGATATAAACCATTTCCTTGTTAAATTAAATAGCTTAGCTCATTCTATAAATTTTACTGTTGAATTCGAAGTAAATAACTCATTGCCCTTCCTAGATGTTTTTATTATTAAGGGTAACATTGATTTTAAATTTAAAATTTACAGAAAACCTACAAATAATTGTTCCTATGTACACTATTACTCTTCACATCAAGATAGAGTTAAAGTGTCGGTTTTTTCTTCAATGTTTTTGAGAGCTTTACGTATTTGTAGTCCAGAGTTCATAGATGAAGAAATCTCTAAAATTTATGAAATAGCTAATGATTTAAAATACCCAAGAAACATAATTGATAAATCTTTTAAAATAGCTAGGAATACTTTTTACAATCCAAAAAGGGACAACCAACCTTATTCAACCAAAAATATGTTGGTTCTCCCTTACCATGAAAACTTGGTTGATATGCCTTCCTTTCTTAAGAATTTTAATATCAAAGTTGTATTTAAAAATCTTGATACAGTAAAAAGACTTTTGATAAAAAATTCCCCCCAAAATGCTGACGGATGTGTCTATAAGATTCCCTGTAAAATATGCGATAAAGTTTATTTTGGTCAAACTGGTAAAAGTCTTGAACTAAGATTAAAACAACATAAATATAGCATTAGAACTGGACAAGATTCTAATGCTCTATTTATTCATGTGAGAGATTTTAACCATCCAATTGATTTTCAAAATGCTGAGAAGGTTGTATCAAGCAAGTCCATGGTTGAGAGAAATATAATAGAATCATGTTTCATTAAAAGCAGTTTTGAAAATAATATGAATATTTCTTTTGGTTTATATAAATTGGATTCATTTATAATTAATAAAATTTGGGAAGAATTTAATAATAAATTGGACTAATCTTAATTCTTGGGAAGAGTTTCAGGTCCTTTCTTATGTTCCTCTTCACAGAGTCGTGAGATGTTACGCTACTGTGAGGTGTAGTCTTTGTTAGTGTGATGTGACTGTGAGGTGTAGTCTCGCCCTTATATAAGCCCTTCTTGTCATGTTTCCTGTTATAGTTCCTTGATAATGTGAGTAGTCACGAAAGCGCTTGGAATTCTTCTATTTTTTCATTGTGGTTTTCTTGCATATTTTGATATCACCTGTTTACTGTGATCTTTTTGCATATATATATATATATATATATATATATATATATATATATATATATATATATATATATATATATATATATATATATATATATATATATATATATATATATATATATATATATATATATATATATATATATATATATATTTTTTTTTTTTTTTTTTTTTTTCAACAAGTCGGCCGTCTCCCACCGAGGCAGGGTGACCCAAAAGAAAGAAAATCCCCAAAAAAAAAACTTTCATCATCATTCAACACTTTCACCACACTCATACATAATCACTGTCTTTGCAGAGGAGCTCAGATACGACAGCTGAGAAAAGTCCCTCCCAGCTGTCACTATCTCAGACCCCTCCTTTAAAGTGCAGGCATTGTACTTCCCATTTCCAGGACTCAAGTCCAACTAAATCAATTAACTGGTTTCCTGAATCCCTTCACACAATGTTACCCTGCTCACACTCCAACAGATCGTCATGTCCCAAAACCATTCGTCTCCATTCACTCCTATCTAACACGCTCACACATGCTTGCTGGAAGTCCAAGCCCTCGCCCACAAAACCTCCTTTACCCCTTCCTCCAACCTTTTCTAGGACGACCCCTACCCCGCCTTCCTTCCCTACAGATTTATACGCTCTCCAAGTCATTCTACTTTGATCCATTCTCTCTAAATGACCAAACCACCTCAACAACCCTCTTCAGCCCTCTGACAAATAATTTTAGTAACTCCACACCTTTTCCTAATTTCCACATTCCGAATTTTCTGCATAATATTTACACCACACATTGCCCTTAGACAGGACATCTCCACTGCCTCCAGTCTCCTCCTCGCTGCAGCATTTGCAACCCATGCTTCACACCCATATAAGAGTGTTGGTACCACTATACTTTCGTACATTCCCTTCTTTGCCTCCATGGATATATATATATAAAATCTTTGCGACAATTATGCATATACGGCCTTGTGGCGCAACGGATAACGCGTCTGACTACGGATCAGAAGATTCCAGGTTCGAATCCTGGCAAGGTCGGGGCTCTAGTTTTGTTTGCTCTTCCTGAGTTTTATATTTTAAATGTTTTCAAATTCTTTCTTTCGACGTCATTCCAATATGTACGCTAATGGAAGTGACATGCATTAAGTTAATAAAATACTATATGAGAAAATTACGAAATCGTCAGAGAAAACGAAGTGGACTAGGAGGTATAACTTGTGTATAGTGGTACCCCAGCCCTGGCTCACTAAATTCCCTCGTACGTTATGAATACATAAGATATTAAGTAAATAAGTAAATGGAGTAAGTTTATTTATGTACAGGTACACATAAATACAGTTACATAAATTATTATACACAGCAGAGTATGTGTTGATTACTCAGGATAACCCAAAAAAGTCAGACAGTGACTTATTTCCACGTGGGTCCTTAAATAGGTGTTAAAAGCACGTAGCTGTTATGAGCACATAAAAGGCACAATCTGTAGATTTAATGAGGTGAAAAACTAAATAGGTACAAAATACAAGAACAAATCTATATTACAAAATTGTTGTACATACAAAACATGCAGTAATCATACGCCTATGTGATGCATACATAACGGCAAGTTTTTACAATGGTCTTGTATATTATATTAAGAAAAAATTAACAAAGCATAACCATTATCAAGTCATTATGACTTGTATCCATTGGGGGAGTCCCTATGTTACACTTTATTTAAGTTACGTCGGAATATATACATACTTCTTATCCTCTACTCTTAGTTATATTAAAGGTAAGTCAACACGAGAAATGAATATACATCAGATCAAAGCTACATTATGAATACATAAACAATACAAAAAATTCACTATCGTTCCTTTCTGCTGCCTCATTTAGTAAATATTCCACCCATTCGGTTGTTATTTCCATGGATAATGTTCGTTCCTGGTACTCCCTTTGTGAATGATCAGGGTGTGATTGGGTAAGGATAAAATGGCCAAAGGACTGGTAAGGATTGGGTAGGAAGACAGGTGATAGAATAATTGTATATACTGAAATAGGGTAAGGATATATTAAGGATTAGGGATTTTATTTCTTTGCATAGTTTTACAATGTGTAATTACAATATTGATTTGCTAAGTACAAAGAAAGCCAGAAGGGATTTCAGGTGTAAGTTTATTCAGGTATACACAAATACAATTATATACTACATAGATTATCATACATAGCATATATGTAGAGAACCCAAGATAGCCCAAAAAAGTCAGACAAAGTGACTTATTTCCACTGGCGTCCTTTTAATACCTTATTATTATACTATAAAGGAGAAAATATCTTATTAATATACTATAAAGAAGATATACTAGGAATAAGATAAAATGAGTTATTTACATTTACATGTAGTATGTAGTGGATCTTACGTCTCTTGTTTGTAAGATGTGTCATGTAGAAGTAGGTACGTGGGTAAGTAACCATGTAGGTAAGTAGGCACGTGGGTAAGTAGATACATAGGTAATTAAGTCATGTTTTTATTTAAGCATAACAAAAATAAGTTTCAATTCTTGCAGTGGTCTTGGCACACACATGTTTGAGACACAGACATGCGGCATACAGAACGAAATTTAGTAAGCAATGAGGATCATTTTAGGATGCCCTCGTACTGCCAAAATTTTAAATATGCAGAAAGAACTTGATATTCCAAGCATCAGAGATCGTGTTACTGAAAGAAATATCCTAATTGGGGTTAATATGCTCAGGCAAGCCCATTCAAACCCATGCACAGAAGCCCTCCAAACTTTCCTCAGCACTGGTGAACATCCCTCCAGATGGATCGAAAAAACTGGAACCGACCTCCGCATGAATCAGATACATGATCTGTGGCAAGTAAGGCAACAGCGGCACTTCTCCGCTCCATGGAATATTACCCCATTCCAAACTACCATCCCTCCATTTCCCCCCAAACTACTTCTTAAATCACAACCAAAGCTTCGCCTTGAAGCCAAACATGATGCCTTAAACTGTATTGATAATTTAGCCAAACAGCACACTCTCTCACAAATTATTTACGTTGATGGTTCTGTTCACCAATCCACTGGTGCAGCTGGTAGTGCTGCTGTTGTCATACAGAGTGATGGCTCTCTTAAAGAAATTGGAGCACGCATCAATAACTGGGCCTCTACCCTTCAGACAGAACTGTTTGCCATACTCCTTGCACTCAAATGCGTCCATGTATCTAAGGTTAACTCTCTAATTGTAACTGATTCTCTGTCATCCATAAATGCTCTCAACTCATCAAGTATAACTTGTAGCATGCTCGTGTCAGAAGCCAGGCACAGGTATGGTAGGATTCTGGATAGTAGAGTCAGAGTGCACATGCTGTGGATTCCATCTCACATTGGTCTTCAGATGCATGATAGAACTGATAAATTGGCTAAGTTTTATGCTTTCAAAGAGGGGATAGATTACAATCTTGGCTTGTCAGTTAGCAGTTTGAGAACAATAATACGAAAAGAACTTCAACTGAATTTTATTGACTTAAGACACAGGGAGTTTGACACCAGTCAGTCCATCTATCATCACTCTATCATGCAGGAGGAGCCACATGTCTATGGTGCATCCAACAAAATAAGCAGACTCTTGGATGTCACTACCGCCCGCCTCCGGCTGGGTTACAAGTATCTTTGGCAGGTTAAATCACCACCACCAGATGTAGACCAAACAAGATGTAAACTTTGCCAGTTGGATTATTGTCACACCCTGCGTCATTATGTACTGGAGTGCGATAAAATTAATGAATTCAGAGACTACTCATTCAGAAATGTTCAAGATATGTTTTAGTTTGATATCTTTATTATGCACCCCATACCCATCCTGTGGGTCAAGATATGTCAAAGTATTTTATCCACAGTGGTATATTACAGACCATTCTGGAAAAATACCCTGACTTTGCTCCCTGTAAATAAAGCATTGACACGTGTGTGTGTGTGTGTGTGTGTGTGTGTATGTACATGTGTGTATGTGTATGTGTGTATGTATATACATGTATGCGTGTGTATGTGTATATGTATATGTGTGTGTGTGTGACCCAACAATTAAAATTTGCACCAATAACTCATTACAGTTGTGGCTGGGTGTAGACTAATAGATTGCTCATTGCTTTATAATTTGTTCATGAGTGCAACCATGTACAGACGTAAGTAAATTTACTTACATGATTCATTACCTAGTAACTAGTGAATTCATTACCATTGTACCTTGTTCAGCTATCAAAACTTTGGGGCCCAGTCTCTGGACCCTATATATACCTCTGTAATCTGCAAATACCTTTGTAACTTGTCATGATTGTGACCATCTGAGTTCATTACCTTTGTAACTTGCTCAGCTATCAAACTTTGAGGCCCAGTCCCTGGACCCATTATGTACCACTGTAATCTTTTGACTACCGCCCACAGGATGGGTATAGGGTGCATAATAAAGATATCAAACTAAAAAACAGATATTGTTTGACTTCATTAGGTTATCCTCCTATAAATCTATATAATGTGCTTGTGCCTCAATATATGCCCTAAAGACCATTGTTAAAAAAAATTATTTTCTGAACACTGAGCTAAATATAAAGTTAAATAGATTTACCTTGATTAGATTTTGCCACCGAAGTGGCTAGTTTATTGTGCACCCCATATCCATCCTGTGGACGGTAGCGCAAGAGCATATGGATACACAAAAGGCCTAGGAACTTGGCCCCAAAAGGGTTAACAGGTGTACATATGGATTTATATCTACAGTTCACTTATCTGTTGCAAGCAAATTTAGGACATTTGCTTAGTATATCTGGTATCTTATTTTCATTAATAAGATATCTTGACATGTCACATAGGTTATTATACTGTCTATCTCTGTATTCCTCAATAAGTGGACAGTTAAGCACATAGTGTTCAAGACAGTGACCATATGCCTGATCACATAATTTGCATTTAGTTTGATCATCATCTGTGTGTCTCCAAAACTGCAAAGAAATATTTGTACTGGCCACTACAACATCAGTCAAGTCTGTTCACATTGCAAGTGGCTCCATAAACATACTTATCTACGTTCATGTTATCATAGTGGGTTATAGATCTACTCAGGCTTCTAACTGCATTCCTATAACAATCATTTTCATTATTTACTTCTCTCCTAATATTATTCCTAATGCTAGACACAGATATACCAAAGTTATATTCTACATTCTCCTTCTGGGTACTCTTCTTGGCTAACATATCAACTTTATCATGGAGCAATAATCCAATGTGTGACGGGATCCATAGCAATTGTACATTAATTCCTTTGTCCCGGATTTTTGAGTATCTATACCTGGCTTCTCCAATGAGCATGTTGTTAGAGTCATTATATGAGTCAAGAACCTTCAGTGATGACATAGAATCAGTAATGATGATAGAGTCAAGCTCAGTGTCATAAGTTAGCTTTAGTACCATTAGGATTGCAAACAATTCAATTTGCAGAGTAGACGCCCAGTTGTTAATTCTTATGCCAAGTTCAACAAATTTATTATCGTTCTTAACTAGGGAGGTGGCAACCAGAGCAGATGCAGCCCTGCCAGAAGACTCCTGTTTAGATCCATCAGTGTATATAACTTGTGATAACTTATTACTACCAGCTAGGCGAGAAATTTCTTCTTGAGCAGTTGCTTTAAAGTGATTTAAGGAAGGAATTACTAGCAATGAGCTTCTTGGGAGGGACTTGCAGATATATTATATTAAATGAACACATTTTCCATGGAGGGGTGAAATGCTCTTGTTGTCTACAGTAATACAGTTCATGCAGGTTATAAAACAATGTAATTGCACGTTTTCACAATCCATTTATATCTGTGTGTATTTACTTTCTAGAAATTTAGTAAGATTCATTGTGGCAGTGTCTGGTTCATTTCTTAACATTCTAATACCAAGTACAGTGTTAATCTCAACAATCCTATCACTGATACTAGAAATACCAAGCTCCTTCATCATATTAAGAACCTTTGTAGATTTGGGACAGCCAAGAATAATTCTGAAAGCTTCATTTTGCATTAACTCCAAGGGTCGGAGAGAACTTTCTCTAGCTAATATCAACATGGGAGCAGCATAATCAATTAAGGACCTAACATAGGCTATGTACATCATTCTCACGATTCTCACATTAGCACCATAGTTGGGGTTGTAGCCAGCAACAGCTTTGAGAGCACTTAGCCTATCTTTGAATTTCTTATTTAGTTGTGGTATAGTGGATTTGTTAAAGGGTACATCTACACCAAGATATCTGTAAGTTTTAACGTATGTAGCTAATGTTTTCACCCTGCAAATAGATGGGTGGGGGATGTCGTTTGCTTGTTAATTTCTTTGTTTTAGAGGAAGATATTATGAGGCCTAGTCGATTACAAATTGCTTGAACTTCATTAAGAATGGTACTCATCTTATGCCTTGTTGTATGGATCATGATGTCATCAGCATAGTTTATGATAGCCTAATGAAGGAATTTTTTCCCATTGGAGTTTTTGGGTAAGTCAAGTAATATTTATGACTTTACATACTGCACTAAACACAGTTATAGACATACATTAGTGCTTAACTGAATAATAATAATAATAATAATAATGTTACTTGACTATCATGAGCCAGTAGGCCTGCTACAGTGCTTCCCGAATTCTTATTATCTTCTGTTCTTAGGGAGTCGACCTTGGAACTCTGACCCCTTCTTAATGAGTATAAGATCCTCGAAGTCCCTGGCTGCCTCCTGGTACCCTCGTTCACTCAGCTGCCTCGACACCTCATCCAGTTCATCCACCTTCTTCCACTCTACACAGACAACCTGTTAGTTGGGCAAGACTTGGTGTAAAACATCAGCACAATAAGACGTGTGCAGTGTTAGGATGGTGAGGAAAAGTGGCGAAACGCCTTGTCTATAAACTATCCTAGCACTGCGCATGGTTTTTCCGCAACATGTCAGGTGTTATTGTTTTGGGGAAGAGCTAAGCCCGCAGGGGTCATATCGCTCATGGGGAACGGGTGGTAATCAGGTTTTGATCCGATGAAGAGAAGGGTAGCTCAAGTTTTTTTAATTAAGAGCACCTCATAGCATAACTGCTACATCACTCAACATGATGTCATCAACATGAAGTCCTCGTAATTAGTCAAAGTCTCCAATTAGATTACCTCTTATCTCTTAGCCTACATGACCCTCGCCTATTTCGCGCCTCCCCACTGCGTCAACAGCCGCAGCAATAATCACAGCTCAACACTTGCCTGGACGTCGAATTTCTGCAGGTCAAAATGGCCCAAGATAGCAAGCTCTGCGCCTTCGACGTCGAGTACGAGAAGATCGACCCTGGTCACTCCCATCGCCAGCAGGAGGGACTCCAGCGGCACGCACTGCACCTTCTGGAACCACGAGTGACCGATCGCCTGACAAAGAAGGCGGTACCGTAATTGAAGGAGTTGTAGCAGGCAAAAATTTGGAGTAAGCAAACCTGGGTATGATAAAATATATCAACATGGATAATGTAAGACTTGAACACTAAGCAGCAAATGTAGTAAGAAGGTAAAGGTCTACCAACAACTTGAGGGAAATGGACACAAATACATTCACTTCAGAAGCCTTTTATTAAAGACATTTCGGTCCTTGACCTTCATCACTTCAAATACAAATAATGCATTTGAAGTACTCAAGGACGCAAACGTGTGTAATACAGGTGTCCTGGGTACATTCGTGTCCATTTGCCCTCGGTAAGAAGCAAAAAGATTACTACATAGGGTGAAGTATGAACGGAAGACTGTGGCGGAGTTCCACAAGGGTCAATGACTCAATATTGATCTCTGGTTGGGTTGACAAATGGTGCTGTGACGTATGGCGAAGAGAGTGAGTGAGTGAGTTTGCAGAAGACGTCTGTGTTGTCCTTTTTGTCGTGAAATAATGACAACAGATATGTCCTTACCTGCGGATGATGTGAAAATAATAAGATTACAAATGCCAGAGGATAGAAGAAAAAAAGGCTGCAGGAATACTTGGTCAGACTTCATAAATAGTCAGATAAATGGTTAAGGAAGTTTATCCCAATCTTTTGACTACCTCCCACAGAATGCGTATAGGAAGCAAAATAAGGCTATCATATTGGAGTCAAGCTGTGTAAAGGGTTGTCTTCTAGCACTGTGGTTGACAATGCTAAGTTATCTAGTATAAACAAGGCAACGAGAATATATCTGGTGACAGTGAGGCATAATCTGTGTATCAAGACAGATATGTTATTGGGAAATAATTATGTCATGAGTAAACAAATATAAATGTATTAAAAGAACTGTCAAGATAGGCAGTAGTACCCTGAGAGAATTTGAACAAGAGAAAGCTGACTTCTAAGAGCTGGGACAAGAGAAAGGCGACCCCTGAGAGAGAGTCGGGACAAGAACAGGGTGACCCTGAGAGAGTCGGGACAAGAGATTGGTGACCCCTGAGAGAGTCGGGACAAGAGAAGGATGACCCCTGAAAGAGTCGGGTCAAGAGAAGGGTGACCCCTGAGAGTCGGGACAAGAGAAGGGTGACCCCTGAGAGAGTTGGGACGAGAGAAGGGTGACCCCTGAAAGGATGGGTCATGAGAGAGGTGGACCCAGACAGCTTTAGAGGAGAGGATGGATTCAGATAAGAGTGGGTCCAGGAGCCAGTAAACACAAGTGAGACTGACCCTGTTGCTGGAGAAGTGAGTGAGCCCGTGCATGGCCCTCATCTTGAAGCCCAGACCCCGTGCCATAGGACCAGGGAAGTGAGGAAGAACGCTGAACATCTCCTGTGAGAAAATACATGTAATATTTCTTATGCCTGTTTATTTTTTCGAACAAGTGTTACAATTTTTTTTATATCAGCAAACTGCAGTGTCAAAGCAAAAAAAAAAACTGAAAACTGTAATGTAAATATGTCTGTGTGTATGGAAATTTTTATTATTTTTTTTAATGCAGATATATAACTATACATAATATAATATATAATGGGGTTCTTCTACCTTAAATAGCCAAAATATTGGTCATAAGATTTTCAAAAAGCCTTACATGATAGAGACTAAACAAGCTCAGATTAGTGACTTAAAACAACCAGTTTGGTTTCTGAACTGGATAAACAAAAAAAAAGTTAAAATTTGTTGCCTAGTATTATTAAGTGGGGAAATTGAAAAAGGCCTAAGGGCGAACCGACACGTCATCCGATTTTAATTTTCAATTTATAGGTTAGTTGTGATTTGTTCCATCTAATGTGTTGTGTCATTTATTCTTGACAGTACTTATTTCTTCAATATAAGATGTCTGAAGAGTTTGCAAACAAAATTTCACCAGATTAGTTTATTAGGCTTCAGTCTGACTACACGAGGATCATTACAAAGTTTCTTGTCATCTATACACCACTAGTTAAGGATGCTTTGAGCCACACACCATCCTCGGAATATATACCATGTACAAAATGCCAAAAGAGAGTGAAAGTATAGTATTAGTAGAACAACAAAAAGTTATTAACTTTCACAAATAAGTCACTGAATAGAGGATCAGCTAATTTGAACTCGCCTTTAAATATTTTTGTATAAACGAATAAATCACACTAGATGAAATATTTGTTTTAACGAATAAATCACACTAGATGAACTATTTGTTTTAACGAACAAATCACACTAGACTAAATATTAAAGTATCTAAAGTGTTTTATTACGATTTATTATAAAGTAAACAATAGCTTCTCGTGAATGCAAATGAATAGAATGCGCTGCTATACCTTACTCCAGGAGTATGCTGGAGAGTGGTAAACTTTGTTATAGTTAGAAGGGAGGGAGGGAGAGGAACAAACTATATCTATTTTTACCCTGGAGAACAAACTGCAGCTATACCTCGGAAAAACATAAACTTTAGCTATATCTTGAAGAAGCACATTTAATTAATTCCTTGGAAGAAAGGGGAAGGAACTGCAGCTATAGGCCTACCTTGGAGGGGTATGGGTTGGGAGCCAGACAGACGTTGGCTGCCCAAGCTCTCCTGTGTTTGGAGACAAGTTCGAGGAAGGCGATGTGATCTGCCTCCACCAGGAGACCCTCCCAGGCGGCCTCCTGCTCTAGCCACAGCGTATTGGACATGGTCTCCCCGTCAAGCGCCCCGGCCTCCACAAAGAATCCACCACGCTGAACATAAGAACACATGGAAACAGAGGCACTGCAGCAAGCTCATTAGCCAGTGCCAGACATACCCTCTGAGGAAGGATCTTGTGAATTCCTGATCAAGAATACTAGGCTTATTTATTCCTTGAGGAAGTTCACTTCACAGACACATAGAGACACGTAGCATTAACATTACCCATAAAAAGGGTGTATTAATACTGGTAGAATTACCGACAATATATTAAGTAAAATGACACGTGTGTAACTAATACATTTTATTGTGGCAACGTTTCGCTTTCCAGGAGTTTTGCCAAGTCATTACTACGATTATATTATGCCCTGCACCTCACTCTAATACCTGGAGAGCGAAACGTTGCCACAATAAAATGTCGCATTAGTTGAACATGTGTTCTTTTACCTAACAGTCTTTAAATGGGTGCTAAAACCATTTGCAGCTCAAGAAGTTATAAAAAAAAAAAACTCCACTGACGTATATTACAAAAAGACTCAAATTGGCATTTATTGTCTTATCAACAACTTGTCCTTATCACATACCATTTTTACCACTATGGTTGTATATCTACAGTTTCAATATGACCTCAGAACCATTGTACAAGCTCATATTACTCTACAATATTTGTAGATTTTCCCCAATCAAGCTTGAGTCGACCCAAAGATTTAACTGCCGACACTGAGTAGAGAGAGACGTTGTAGGTCAAACTTTAATGTACACATTTTTGCTTAGGCTGCCTTTCGCTCGCCGGTTTGATAACGCTCCCGGCGAGCGAAATGTAGCCTAGATGAATAACGTCGCAGCTCATTTGATTTGCGTCTATAAATCCCAGTCATCCTCTGAGTACTAACCTTGCCGTCGAAGAGTGTCCTCAGTGTCTCGTTATAAAACATTTCGCTCTTCTCAGGCTTGTGCGAAGCGATGTTTTTCTTCCCCAAGAGATTATAAGGCTCGCTGGAGGGCGGCTTCAGCAGCTGTAGAAAAAAAAGGTAACAATCACTAACATATGGAATATAAAAATAGAACAAACAATTAATTTACTGGTAATTTTAAAAGTATTTTTTTTTATTATTATTACATAAGAAAGAAGGAAGGAGCACTGCAGGAGGCCTACCACTGAATAAACTTCTTCCAGGCACTGAAATACGCTTAATAATAATAATAATAATACGATATCTAACGTTAAGATGCCAACTAGGAATCCCCCCCACCCAAAAAAAAAAAACCAATATGTTTATCGTACCTCGTCTCTTATATATCGTAGTAATTCTGAGTTATCTTCCTCTATGGGGCCTTCCAACGAGCGTAGCAAGTAATCTGAAATCGATTATATCAATTATTTTCATGTACGGGACCATACAGACCTCATAGCAAGTGATGCAAAAATAATTAAAATTATAAGGCAACATTGTAAAGTTTTTTTTTTTAAATTGGCTGTAATATTTAATTATAAGTGATCGAGAGGATTATTACTGGTCACCTCACCGGTATATCATCTCTGTAGTGAGTTAAAAAAAGTTACTGGATAGCGAAACGTCTTCAAAATGAAGATAAACGGAGGTTACACATGTGGCTTGTTCATTAGCTTGAAAGAGGAGGTTTGAGAAGAGCGAAACGTGTTCGTAACATCCCCAGACGTTATACATGTTTCATCAGCTTCACAGAGGGAGGGTGAAACAAGTGTCACCAGTTTGAGAGAGTAGACATTTGTCTTCAGTGGTGAAGCCTGACCTTCCCGACGCTCCTCATTTCGTCTACGGAGAGAAACGTTCCCGTGAGGCTGAGCCGAAGCTTACCTGTATACGTGCGAGTGAGGGTGCAAAACACGCCCACTACCACAAGCGCCACGCCCACACCTCCACGACACGCCCACAAGCGACACATCAACCACCCTCGGCCACTCACACCTGGCAAATGATAAAGAAAATGTTATAATTATATCCGTGGAGGATCTGCCTTCCTTCCTTCCTTCCTTCCTTCCTTCCTTCCTTCCTTCCTTCCTTCCTTCCTTCCTTCCTTCCTTCCTTCCTTCCTTCCTTCCTTCTTTCGGATTAAACCTGACTACCTCTCATTTCCTATAACTTAATGGAAATAAGTCAAAATTAATCGGTAACTGGCTCTAGATTCTCATAATTTCTACCCTCGCCGGGTAGAAACATCGGACGTGTTTCCTTACACCGGTTGTCCATGTACCTGGGTGTTAGTCGACTGGTGTGGGTCGCATCCTGGGACAAAATTTACCTAATTTGCCCGAAATGCTCTGTATAACAAGCGGCTTTTTATACAGTAGTATGTCTTATTTCCTTCTATTTCCACTGGGGGTTCCTTATTTCCTTCCTATTTCCACGGGGTTCCTTATTTCCTTCCTATTTCCACGGGGTTCCTTATTTCCTTCCTATTTCCACGGGGTTCCTTATTTCCTTCCTATTTCCACTGGGGTCCTTTGTCTCCCTCTATTTCCACTAGGGGTTCCTTATTTCCTTCTTATTTCCACTGGGGTCCTTTATCTCCCTCTATTTCCACTGGGGGTTCCTTATTTCCTTCTTATTTCCACGGGGTTCCTTATTTCCTTCCTTATTTCCACGGGGTTCCTTATTTCCTTCCTATTTATATTTCCTTCTTGACATATGTGATTCCTGTGTGTGTTTACCTTCTCTGAGACGAGATCTGATGGTCATGGTGGTGTATTTTGCCTCGTAAGATTTGGGAAATCAGAACACTGTGGGGTAAGATGGTTGATGTTGGTGTTAAGGCACGTCACTGAGTGGTCCTTGGCCCCCTCCTCCTTTACCACCACTCAGGTCTCTGATTGGCCCGGACGAGGAGGAAGAAACTGCAGAAATATTAGTCAGAAAAAAAAAGAGGTTGTTGAAAGGAGCTTTAATCTGTGGCGACGTTTCTCTCTCTCTCTGTGCATAAAGCTTTGCCGTGAATTGGTGAAACTCCACACAGAGCGAAACGTTGTTCCAATGAAAGTTTCTTTTTGTGTTCTGTGCTTTAGCCCTTAGACGTTTTGACAGTGCGACATTACTCTCAAGGAGGATAAAATATATGGAAATCTGTGATTGGCTCAATAACCCGCTATAGATAGACAGTCGTGTGCGTGACTCACAATTGTGGTTCAGGGGTCGAGATAGCCCTGGCCCCGCCTCTCTGTTGCTGGTGTTTGTGGGTGTGTGTGTGTATACAAGGGCTAGGCCTATGCAATACAAGTATACTTTACTTTTCTCAGATCACCCAACAACTGTAATGTGTAAATTTATGTATATATAACACTGTATGAAACAGTATATATAACCGGCCTTGTGGCGCAACGGATAACGCGTCTGACTACGGATCAGAAGATTCCAGGTTCGAATCCTGGCAAGGTCGAGGTGATATTTTCTTTAATTTGCTACTTTTAACATAGATTGAATCGTTTCGCGTTTGCATAATTTTCTAACTAAGGTTTTAGGACAGCAAAGGGAATAATGGAACTGTGTATTGAGCGCTTTTTCTCATTAAAATTAAATAGTATTTATTGTGTGGCTAGCGCAGGATGGCTTTCTTGTCATGTTCCATTATAGGATGAATTTCCTTTCAAATTCCATGGAATTCCTGTCATATTCCATTAAATGGGATCAAATTTCCTCTCATATTAACAGGATGGATTTCCTGTTGTATTCCATGAAACAGGAAGAATTTCCTGTCATACGGGTACATCCTGGGAGGAAATGTTTTCCTGCCACACTCCAAAACAGGAAGGTTTTTCCTCCATACTCCATCGCAGTGTATGGTTTTTTTTTGGCCATACACAATCATCACTCTTGGTGGTTCTCCCGTCATGTTCCATCACACATGATGGTTTTTTCCTGCCACACACCATTATAATGTTCCATCACATAGGATAATTATTCTGCCATACACATTCTCGTAGGGTGAGTTGCCATCATATTCCATCACACACAACAGTTTTCTGACATAATCCATCACACGTGATGGTTTTCCAGACATTCTACCAGAGATAATGGGATGCCTGTCTTATTCCACTACACAGCTCTGTTGGTAACGCACTCAGCTCACACACTGAGAGCCGTGGTTCGATCTCCAGTACGGGTGGAAGCATTTGGGCGTGTTTCCTTAAGACCTGGTCCCAGACCGGGCCGCGGGGGCGTTGACCCCCGGAACTCTCTCCAGGTAAACACTTGGGTGTTGGTCGACTGGTGTGGGTCGCATCCTGGAGTTTATTTGGAGAGAATTCCAGGGGTCAACGCCCCCGCGGCCCGGTCTGTGACCAGGCCTCATGTTGGACCAGAGCCTGATCAACCAGGCTGTTACTGCTGGCCACACGCAGTCCAACGTACGAACCAAAGCCCGGCTGATCAGGGACCGACTTTAGGTGCCTGTCCAGTGCCTGCTTGAAGACAGCCAGGGGTTTGTTGGTAATCGCCCTGATTTATTCTGGGAGGCAGTTGAACAATCTTGGGCCCCTGACACTTATTGTGTTGTCCCTCAACGTGCTAGTGGCACCCCTGCTCTTCATTGGGGGGATGTTACATCGCCTGCCGAGTCTTTTGCTTTCGTAGGGAGTGATGTTCGTGTGCAAGTTTGGTACTAATCCCTCGAGAATTTTCCATGTGTATATAATAATGTATCTCTCCCGCCTGCGTTCTAGAGAATACAGGTTTAGGAACTTCAAGCGTTCCCAGTAATTGAGGTGGTTTATCGCAGTTATGCGTGCCGTGAAGGTTCTCTGCACATTTTCAAGGTCAGCAATTTCACCCGCCTTGAAAGGTGCAGTTAGTGTGCAGCAATATTCCAGCATAGATAGAACAAGCGATCTGTAAAGTGTCAACATGGGCTTGGCATCCCTGGTTTTGAAAGTTCTCATTATCCATCCTGTCATTTTTCTAGCAGATGCAATTGCTACGGTGTTATGGTCCTTGAAGGTGAGATCCTCTGACATGATCACTCCTAGGTCTTTGACATTAGTTTTTCGCTCTATTGTGTGGTTGGAATTAGTTTTGTACTCCGATGAGATTTGAATTTCTTCACGTTTTCCGTATCTAAGTAATTGAAATTTCTCATCATTGAACTTCATATTGTTTTCTGCAGCCCATTTAAAGATTTGGTTTATGTCTGCTTGGAGTCTTGCAGTGTCTTCAACGGTGGACACTGTCATACAGATTCGGGTGTCATCTGCAAAGGAAGACACAGCACTGTGGCTTATATCCCTGTCTATGTCCGATATGAGGATGAGGAACAGGATGGGAGCGAGTACTGTGCCTTGTGGAACAGAGCTTTTCACAGTAGCCGCCTCAGACTTTACTCTGTTGACTACTACTCTTTGTGTTCTACTTGTTAGGAAATTATAGATCCATCTACCAACTTTTCCTGTTATTCCTTTATCACGCATCTTGTGTGTTATTACACCATGGTCACACTTGTCAAAGGCTTTTACAAAGTCTGTGTATATAACATCTGCATTCTCTTTGTCTTCTAGAGCATCCAGGACCTTGTCGTAGTGGTCCAGTAGTGTACAGGGTATTACCTGAATTGTTACAGGCAAGTAATTTGGGTGAGGTAAGTAGGACTTAAGTCACAGCAGGTCGCTGAACTGTAACTCCCTCGATGCCCACTTCTTCAACACTATATCCCTCAAGGGAGGTTCCTTGACGCTGGTGAGGGGCTCTTGATCTAGGGAATTGGATCTGTGTTCCAGTTCCCTGAATTAAGCCTGAATACCTTCCACATCCCCCCCCACAGGAGCTGCATAATCCTACGGGTTTAGTGCTACCCTTGATTATAATAATTCACCACTATAATGGTAAATTATGAAATAATGTGGACTGTATATGATTAGGCTTGCTGGGTACACAAAAGAAATTTGTGTTACCACTTACCATTTAATTACTGGATCATAATATGAAGTTCAATGATGAGAAATTTCAATTACTCAGATACGGAAAACGTGAAGAAATTAAAATCTCATCGGAGTACAAAACTAATTCCAACCACACAATAGAGCGAAAAACTAATGTCAAAGACCTGGGAGTGTTCATGTCAGAGGATCTCACCTTCAAGGACCATAACAATGTAGCAATTGCATCTGCTCGAAAAATGACAGGATGGATAATGAGAACCTTCAAAACCAGGGATGCCAAGCCCATGTTGACACTTTACAGATCGCTTGTTCTATCTAGGCTGGAATATTGCTGCACACTAACTGCACCTTTCAAGGCGGGTGAAATTGCTGACCTTGAAAATGTGCAGAGAACCTTCACCGCACGCATAAGTGCGATAAACCACCTCAACTACTGGGAACGCTTGAAGTTCCTAAACCTGTACTCTCTAGAACGCAGGCGGGAGAGATACATTATTATATACACATGGAAAATTCTCGAGGGCTTAGTACCAAACTTGCACACAAAAATCACTCCCTACGAAAGCAAAAGACTCGGCAGGCGATGTAACATTCCCCCAATGAAGAGCAGGGGTGCCACTAGCACGTTGAGGGACAACACAATAAGTGTGAGGGGCCCAAGATTGTTCAACTGCCTCCCAGCATACATCAGGGGGATTACCAACAAGCCCCTGGCTGTCTTCAAGCAGGCACTGGACAGGCACCTCAAGTCGGTACCTGATCAGCCGGGCTGTGGTTCGTACGTTGGACTGCGTGCGGCCAGCAGTAACAGCCTGGTTGATCAGGCTCTGGTCCAACAAAGGCCTGGTCACGGACCGGGCCGCGGGGGCGTTGACCCCTGGAATTCTCTCCAGGTAGACTCCAGGTAATTATTTTATGGAAATACACCCTAACGCTACCTCTACAGCTAGGATTTACGATGGCCAACGCAAAAGCTACCATACATTATGGGTAAGTATCATTTAGCTAAGGTTTGTTGTTGGGAAGGATTCATTGAAGTCCTCTATTTTTTCGTCCTTGTTGCTGAATTGTAAGGGCTTTCCACACTATTTATCCCAATTCTTCAGCAGGAACGTGTCAGCAATTTCTAAATTACAGATTGAGGTCGATATACACCAACTGACCTTCGAGAACACCTGATTACATTGCACAATTCAGTCCAGTGTTCACACATTAAATTCAATATGGCGTCTTCTTTCTACGGCGTCACTCCCCGTCTGTTCTGCATCCCCCCTCACTCGAAATTTCTCGAAGGGTCCAAATAGCATCACATTTTAATACACAATTATTATATTATTCATTTATATGTTCTACATTTAGGAAATTATGTAAAAACTTCCACAAACTTTGCTTGCTTGCCTACTTGCTTACTTGCTTAACTACATCCTTGCTTACTTGCCTACTTGCTTGCTTAACTACTTGCTTGCTTACTTGCCTACTTTCTTGCTTAACTACTTCCTTTCTTGCCTAATTGTTTGCTTGCCTACTTGTTTGCTTGCCTACTTGCTTGCTTAACTACTTGCTTACTTGCTTGCTTAAATACTTGCTTGCTTAACTACTTGCCTACTTGCTTGCTTAACTACTTGCTTGCTTACTTGCCTACTTGCTTAACTACTTGCTTGCTTACTTGCCTACTTGCTTGCTTGCTTAACTACTTGCTTAAATACTTGCTTGCTTGCTTGCCTACTTGCTTAACTACTTGCTTGCCTACTTGCTTGCTTGCTTAACTACTTGCTTGCTTGCTTAACTACTTGCTTAAATACTTGCTTGCTTGCTTTGCTTGCTAACTTGCTTTAGCACTTAACCTTGCTGTTGCCTACTTGCTTGCTTGTAACTACTGTAAATACTTGCTTGCTTGCTGCTACTTGTAACTAGCTTGCCCTTGCTTGCTTCTAACTCCTGCTTGCTTACCTCTTGCACTTCTGCTTACCTGCTTGCTTGCTTAACTGCTTGCTTGCTTACTTGCCTACTTGCTTGCTTAACTACTTGCTTGGTTACTAACTTGTTTGACATAGATAAACGAACCCATGAGGACGAACACCGGGCAGGAAGGTTCAGTACGGCTCACTCTGAGGCGGCTCTATACTACAACAACTACAACAGTTCCAAAGCATCTGCTATATTCATACTCGTGTATTCATACAGTCGTGTGTATTGCACTCTCAAGTATGACTTCAGCCACTCGTGCCTCCCCCAGGGTCCAGGTTCTGAATCTTCCAGAGGAAGAGAGCGATGAGCTGAAGATCACACCGCTGTAAGATTACTGTGATAAGACTACAGAAAGGGAGGATAGGGATTTCTTGTATGAAAATATCTAATTTTACCTCTCCCTTAGTGTATCCTCTTTTATTGTAACTGCTTTTACCCGTTTTTAACTTTTAAATATAAATAATTATCACAAGGATCCCAATGGATATAAGTCACTCTTGACTTTTCTTGGCTTATCCTGGGTTCCTACAAATAATAATAATAATATAATAATATCTTTATTTACTACAAACACATGTACAAGGTATACAGGTCTATCTGACATCAATGACATACTACTATATAGAAAGCTGCTTGTTATGCAGAGCATTTCGGGCAAATTAGGTCAGTTTTGTCCCAGGATGCGACCCACACCAGTTGACTAACACCCAGGTACCCATTTTACTGATGGGTGAACATGGATAACCGGTGTAAGGAAACACGTCCGATGTTTCTACTCCTTCGCCGGGAATCAAACCCGGACCCTCACCGTGTGAAGCGAGAGCTTTTGCCACCAGGCCATATATGATATTCTGTGTAATTATGTATACCTGAATAAACTTACTTAGTGGTGTTTGGGAGCTGTCTGACCCTTGCGGGTTTTTTCTTCGTTTTGATTGTAATAACATAAAGTGGAGGTTGCTTTTGGTGAGGAGCTCTTGGTCCAAGGGATTGGAGGGGCTTTTTTTTTTTTGCCTTTCCTGGGATGGTTATTTTTGTGATATGGTCTTTTGGTGAGGGCTCTTGATCCAGGGGATTGGAGTGGCCTTTTCTTTTTTCCCTGGGATGGTTTTTTTTGTGATATGGTCTTTCAGTAAGGACTTTTGATCCAAGGGATTGGAGTGGCCCCTTTTTTTTTTTTTTTTCTTCCCTGGGATAGTTATTTTTGTGACATGGTCTTTCAGTGAGGGGCTCTTGATCCAAGGGATTGGTGTGGCTTTTTTTTTTTTACCTTGGGATGGTTATTTTTGCTATACAATTATGGTTTTATCTTGGCATTTATTTTGCATGGTCAAGAAGTCTCGGCCCATCTTTCAGGTCTCACATCTTCCCTCCTCTTCCTCGGATCAGACGTGATTTGCTTTACACTCCACAGGTGATCGATGACCCCCAATGGGCTTAGTGCCTCCTCACGTGAATGTGGCGATGATGTGTTTTGTTGTTTCGGGAAATAACATCAAGATGAGTCTTTCTGAACTTAACCTAACAGATCTTACTAAATCCTGTAAAAATAATGAATCGTGGCTCAAATGGTAGAGCCTTCAGCTCACATACGAAGGAAGAGTCAAGGACCCCAACCCCTCAAAGAAAATTCCTTGATGCTGGTGAGGGGCTCTTGATCTTAAGGAGTGGACCATTTCTCCAATTCCTTAAATCAAGCCTTAATGCCTTCCATTTCCTGAGGCTTTGTATGACTCCTATGGGTTTAATGCTCCCCATGATTATAATACGACTGAGTCCCCAGTGACACAAGGACTTTATTGGCATATTCCAGGTACCTAACCCTCCAGGTCAGAAATCAGAACAAAATCGTATTTTATCTTAACAGTTATTGTTCAAGTAACTGTGAAAATAATTTAGTAATATATTTTATTTTTCTGTTTGCAGAGGCTCTGGTCAAGAAGTTGGACGATCATGTCACTTCTTGGAATTCAAGGGCAAAAAAGTTTTGGTGAGTGAAACATCAGTGTATGTATTATATTTGTTGCATAATTTGGACTACAAATGCACAACAAAAATGTAGAACAAATCTTTTTTTGTGATTAATAAATAAAAAATCTATAATTAAACTAAAATTAAAAAAATTATATTGTAGCATATAATCAGCAATCATTTTTACTTCTTAAATTGGCAGATATTAACCTACAGTATTTTCTGCCCCTTTTATTATTATGAAATATATTTTTTTATGAGATTAAATTAAGAATTTTAATTTTTTTTGAGGTAATGTACTAAGAGTTGAATCTACAGTACTGTACATCAACTTTCTTGATATGCATCTTGATATTCAGTCATTATACTTGTTGAATGTCTCTTTTAAATTACATACAGCCTCTCCTCACTTAACGACAGAGTTCCGTTCCTAAGACCACGTCGTTAAAGGAACTCATCGCTAAGTGAGGAGCATAATATAATGGTAGTGAGTTTGTGTCAACCATCTTTGATATTGTTTTAATGTCACCTTTGCACCATTTATAACATTTCTGGTATATTTTTAAATGTATAAACAGTAGTGTACTGTAGTATATTGAAATAAACAGAATAGAGGAAATCAGCTCTAATATTCATTATTTAGGTATGAATTCTGGTCAGAGAACCCGTCATAAGTCCAAGGCGTCAGTAAACAAGTATATGTCGCTAAGTGAGGAGAGTCTGTACAAGATTATCATATTTTTAACTCTGTACATGGTAAACCTCCATTTAATGGACAAAATTTCTGACCATACAGTGTGTGAAAACAATGGTCAAAGTCTGTTAAATCCTGAATTTATTTCATATTTAATGGAGAAAGTCCATTAACTCCAGAATTGTCTGTTATTGTTAAAATAATGGAATAACAAAATCATCAATGTTATTTTCATTCAGATATTTTAATTTTTACTATTATATTCCATCCTACTAAACACTTGTTACAATGTCTATCATTATTTTGTAATGAACAATGTAGTATTATCATCATATCATAATTTGAACGATCTACCAATTCAAACTCACTCAATTACTCCAATATTATGTTCATAGTCTATAAGCCATTAGATTAAGCTGCCCCTAATGCCAAGGCATGCCAGAGGCTCTCCTTGCACCTCAATTTATGATTGTAATGTAAACCCATGTACACAAGCAAAGAAATAAAATTGTATTTGTATTTGTATCATTCAATTTAATGGACAGTTCACTTTAACAGACACCTCTCTCCCCTTATTAATATGTTTAATCAAGGTTTCACTGTACTTTGAAGTAAATTTTAAATGCTGATTAATACAAGGGTGACAATATTGTGAGTAAAACACGTAAGCTGCACTCGGATACACTCGTACAGTATTTATTTTGTTTATATCCGTATGTTCATATTGCAGTATAAATAATTTTGTGCACAAATATTTTACTAAGCTGGATGTTATTGATAAATAAGGATAAAGATACTTTTAATTAATAATAAAGCTTGATAATTGTTCAGGATGGGCAGAAATGCCATCAGCATCTTTTATTTTTAAACACCACATCTGTCGTCTCTCACTGAGGCAAGGTGACCAAAAAAGAGGAGGAGACACATTCACCATCACTCATTTAATCACTGTCTTGCCAGAAACATACCCACATCACATTTCAGATAGCCCTTCAAACTGCACCATCCTCACCCCTTCTGAGTGCATGCACTACACTCTCCACCTTCAGGACTCAAGTCCGGCCAACTGGTGGCTATTTTCTGTTTCCAGTCTGTGAGTTAGTTGGGAATCAATATTACTTGTTTCAGTTGGACTTTGGCATCCATCCTGCCCTGACCGGAATGAGTGCCTTGCCTTTCGTTGACCACATCGATCCTGAGCAAATAGATCTTATGTTGGTATCACACTTCCACCTGGACCACGCTGGAGGCTTGCCCTGGTTCTTGATGCGAACACGTTTCAAAGGACGTTGCTTCATGACTCATCCAACAAAAGCCATTTACAAATGGCTTCTTTCTGATTACATAAAAGTTAGGTAAGCTTTCAGACATAACGTATAAGGTATAACCCACGGAATGGGTGGGTTTTCAACCCATGGTGAGTGAATTGAAAGACTCCAGGCTAGTGTGTAAGCCATAGGTTTAAACTCCACCTGTTCCGTGCTTTGTTTGCAATCGTGTTATTATGATTTTGTGAGTATTAAAGGTACAGTGGACCCCCGACTAACGAAATTAATCCGTTCTAGGAGCTATTTCTCAACACGAAACTTTCGTAATTCGAACCCTTATTTCCCGTAAGAAATAATGTAAATACAATTAATCCGTTCCACAAAAAATATAATATAAATAACATTTACTTACCTTTATTGAAGAGACTTGCAGGCATCTGGAAGATAGGGAGGATGACAGGGGCAGGGTGTTAGTGGTTGGAATGGAAATCCCCCTCCAAAAGGACTTCAGGTAACAAGTCCCTCTCTGGGGTTACTTCCCTTCTTGGTCTTTTAATGCCACTAGGACCAGCTTGAGAGTCACTAGACCCCTGCCTGATGAAATAACTGTCCACAGTCCTCTGTTTCTGGCAACTTCCTTGCCTTTTCACAAATTATCGCCATGGAAATACTATCACCCGCTATCTGTTTTTCATTGATCCACACCATCAACAACTTCTCAACCTCATCCACTGTTTTCGATCTATTTTTCGTTAACATATCAACCCCTTTTGCAACATTAGCTTCCTTGATCTCATTTCTCTTTGCCAGGATAGTGCCGATAGTAGATGCACTTTTCTTGTACATCCTGGCAAGCTCACTCAGACGTACGCCACTCTCATATTTTTCAACAATCTCTTTCTTCAGTTTGATGGTGTTCCTCACTCTCTTTACCACAGGGGTGCCACTAGGAAGCTTCTTTGGACCCATGGTGATTTATTTCACAGTGACAATCACTAAACCACCAAAAAATACAAATTTATTGTGAATGTTTGAAAGAGCGTGCTGGGTAATGTTCTCTCAATGGTAAACAACGCTTCACTGGCGTCCTGCGCAGGCGCAGGGCAGGCGCGGAGCAGGCGGACAGGTCTAATACGTTATGCTACACGAGTCCATTTTCGCTACACGATAGCGAAAAAAGCTTACGTTACACGATTTTTCCGTTATATGGGCCTTTCGTTAGTCAGGGGTCCACTGTATACTATTTTTTTTTTTAACACATCGGCCACTTCTCACTGAAGCAGGGTGGCCCAAGAAAAGAAGAAACTCTTTCACCATCACTCCATCACTGTCTTGCCAGAGAGGCACCGATGCTACAATTCACAGCTGCAGATATCCCCATGTTGCTAATATAAATAAATCAAAGTTTAGCTTACAGTTACATGATACTGTACTACTTTTGAAGATAATCTTTGACATATTTACTCTGATTTTTCTGTAGTAAACCATTGATTAATGGACTAATAGGGAAGAGCAAGTGGATGGTAATGGTGATTATGGTAGATAGAGTTGAGATTGTTTTTACATGATGATAACAATAACAGACCATCCTATGACTAACAAAGTTTGTCTATTGTTTACGAATAAATTGACCCAGTGAATTTTGTCTATACAGCCTCTCCTCACTAAACGACGGAGTTCTGTTCCTAACACCATGTCGTTAAACAAATTTGTCGCTAAGTGAGGAGCATACTACGTATAATGGTAGTGAGTTTGTGTCAACCATCTTTGATATTGTTTTAATGTCAGCTTTGCACCATTTATAACATTACTGGTATATTTTTAAATGTTTATACAGTAGTGTACTGTACAGTGGACCCTCGGTTTTTGCCGATAATTCTTTCCATAATGCTGTTTGAATGCTGTTACCAAACGAATTTGTTCCCATAAGAACAAATGTAAATTAGATTAGTCATTTCAGACCCCCCAAAAATACACTTACAAAAGCACTTACGAAAATACACTTACATAATTGTTCGAGTTTTTAGGTGAACGAAAACCGAGGGTCCACTGTATATTGAAATAAATAGAATAGAGGAAATCAGCTCTAATATACTACATTATTTAGGTATGACTACTGGTCAGAGAGCCCGTCATAAGTCCGAGGCGTCGGTAAACGACTACGTCGCTAAGTGAGGAGAGGCTGTACTTCTATACGTATAGACAAAATTCTATATTTTTCAATATTTTTATAATTTTTCTCCTCTCTTCTACTCTAAAGAACATTCTTTCATTGTTCACTTAGCTGCCTTACATGTAATATTTCCTGTCACATCTGTAAAGAAATTTTATACTTGTTTGCTAGCTGTTATGGCCATATTAGATTTTAATGTCAATATTTTGTTTTCCTTTTCCTGACAGTAACATTGCTACTGAGCACATGCTGTACTCAGAGAGTGATCTTGAAGCTTCTCTGAACAAGATTAATGTGATCAACTTTCACGAAGAAAAGGAGGTTCATGGTATCAAGTTCTGGTGCTACCATGCAGGACATGTGCTCGGTGCTGCTATGTTCATGATCCAGATTGCTGGTGTAAAGGTAATTCTGGTCGTATGTTTTATACTCGATGTGAACTTTCCACTCTAAATCCATGTTGATTTGTGTTGTTTAGGTAATGCCTTTCCAAAATGTTTGTAATTTGGCATTTTGCTACCCTTTCAAAGACTTTTATGATGTGTGATGCTAGTGCTACTAATCTGTAATTTTTTGCAAGAACTCTACCTCTTTTGAGTAAAGGAACTATATCTGCCTCGGTGGGAAACGGCCGACGTGTTGAAAGAAGAAAGAAGTATATAAAAAAAAATCACTTATGCAGTAACTAGGAAACATGCTTGCGTGTGTCCCAGTAAACAAATGTATGCATATAAGACTGTGTGAAATATAATAAGTTGGACTTGAGTCCTGGAAATGGGAAGTACAATGCCTGCACTTTAACGGAGGGGTCTGGGATAGTGACAGCTGGGAGGGACAATTCTCAGCTGTCGTATCTGAGCTCCTCTGCAAAGACAGTGATTATGTATGTGTGTGGTGAAAGTGTTGAATGATGATGAAAGTATTTTCTTTTTGAGGATTTTCTTTCTTTTTGGGTCACCCTGCCTCGGTGGGAGACGGCCGACTTGTTGAAAAAAAAAAAAAAAAAAATGCTCAAAGTCTTTCACAATGTTTTTTTTTTGCTAATGTACTTTAAATCTCTTGTAGATACTCTACACTGGTGATTTTTCAAGGCAAGAAGACCGTCACTTAATGATGGCAGAAATACCCCAGATTCGGCCAGATGTTTTGATGATTGAATCAACATACGGTGTAAGCATTCACGAGCCTCGTGAAAGTCGAGAATCTCGTTTCACCACAACAGTTCATACTATCGTGGGTCGTGGTGGCCGATGTCTAATACCCGTGTTTGCTCTTGGACGAGCACAGGAACTCCTCTTGATTTTAGGTATGCTTCATTGGTACTATATATTTGTTTTGCATAGTTTGTTTGTGATTGTACACATTAATGTACAGTATAAATAGTTTTTCTTGAAAATAATAGTTTTAAGAGCAATAGATCATGAAGTTAATCACTGCAGAGTTATTGATATTCTGGAAAACTAATTACATACATTAACAAAATTACAGTAAAGGAATGTTTAAAGTTCTTTGTAGAATGTATCAAAACTTCAGTCTTGTGAACTTAGATCTGTCGAAGGAGAGAGCAGCCCTAGTCCTTAGATCAAGAGCCCTTGACTAGCATCAAAGCACCAACCTTGAAGGGGTTAAAAGGGCCTAAAGTTATATGTGGTTGCTAATTTTAATGCAGTACAGAAAAAAAAGTATGAAGTAGTTCTGTGAATGGTGATTCATGGGCAATGTTTGATGACTGCAAAAAAAAAAAAAAAAAAAAAAAAAACTGTTAGATACATACAGTATACCTGGAGAGGGTTTCTGGGGTCAACGCCCCCACAGCCCAGTCTGTGACCAGGCCTAATAGTGAATGAGGGCCTGATCAACCAGGCTGTTACTTCTGGTCGCATGCAAACCAACATACGAAAGCAAAGGTATATGAACCACAGCCCGGCTGGTCAGGTACTGACTTTAGGTGCCTGTCCAGTGCCTTCTTGAAGGCAGACAGAAGACAGCCATGGGTCTATTGGTAATCCCCCTTATGTATACTGGAAGGCAGCTGAACAGTATGACAGTTATTGTGTTGTCTCTTAGCATACTCATGGAACCCCTGCTTTTTAATGGAGGGATGTTGCATCTCCTGCTGAGTCTTTTGCTTTCATAGGGAGTAATTTTCGTGTGTAAATAGAAATAGGAGAAATTGAAAACAGATCATATAATTAATTATATAATACAGTATTCTAAAATGTTATTGTAGCACTTTTCTGTGTTGATTTTTTTATAGCACACTAGATATTTCTTACATCTTTTTATTTTTGGGGGGATTTTTTGGTTTTAAAAGAGATTTGTGTTACCCCATGATGTAATAATAATTGAAGAGTTTTAACAGTTAATTCTAATACAGTACACAAAAACCTTAATAGAGTGGTCCCTTGGTTTTCGCCGAAAATTCGTTCCAGAATGCTGCTCAAGTGCCATTACCGAACGAATTTACTTCCTTAAGAAATAATGTCACATAGGTTAGTCTATTTCAGACCCCCAAAAATACACTTGCAACAGCACTTACGATAATACACTTACATAAATGTTCGAGTTTGGAGATGCACGAAAACCGAGGGACCACTGTACAGTACTTGTATCTCTTGTAGATGAGTACTGGCAGCAGCATCCTGAGTTACATGAGGTGCCCATCTACTATGCATCAGCCCTGGCCAAGAAGTGTATGAGTGTGTATCAGACATATACACATGCCATGAATGAAAGAATTCAGCGACAAATATCTATTTGTAACCCCTTTCAATTCAAGCATATTTCAAACCTAAAGGTTAGTACTTCATTTATGCTTTTTTAATGTATTGTGTCAAAATTGATTAGATAAGTAATACAGTGGAACCTCCACTAACGAGTTTAATCCGTTCCATGACCTTGCTTGCAACTGGATTTGCTCGTTTGCAGAGTCAGTTTTCCTTAATTAAATTAATTGAAATGGAATTAATCCGTTCCAGTGGAATTCCAGGCACCACAAAATACTTAAATAATTTCCCTAATATCATCTCTACGGCTTAATTATCTATCACAATTCATCTAATATGACATAATAAACAATATTAATAACATAGAAACATGATATATATACTAGAATAAATGAAATATTGCGTATGTGAGTAGTGTTAGTGGAGGCGGAGGCAGCGGCCTCCACCTCCCTGAGCAGCAATGTTTTGATACACACTGCCATCTTGTGCTGGCGATCTGAAACTCACTTATAGTATTATTATTATTATAATTACGTATTATTTATTAGTACGCACGTATTCTTATAATAATTTATATTATATTACATATATTATTACGTATATACAGTGGACCCCCGGTTTTGGTGATTTTTCATTCCAGAATGCTGTTCAAGTGCCATTACCAAACGAATTTATTCCCATAAGGAATAATGTAAAGTAGACTAGTCCTTTTAGACCCTCAAAAATACACTTACAAAAGCATTTACAAAAATACACTTACATAAAAGGGCGAGTTTGGAGCATCACGAAAACCGGGGGTCCACTGTAATTATTATATTATACATATTATCATTATTATTATTGTTATTATTATTAGTAGTAGTAGTAGTATGCACGTACAGTCAACCCTTGGTTTTCGTGTTTACTCCGTTACAGAGGGATCGACTAAAACCAAAATCGACAAAACCAAAACCATTTTCCCCATAAGAAATAATGTAAATTCAATTAATCCGTTCCAGACACCCAGAAGTATTAAAAAAAAATTTTTGGTGGCCTTAAAGATAGATTTACATGCACAAAAGAATGAACATTCAATTTGATACTTACCTTTATTGAAGACTGATGTTGCTGGATAGAAGACAGGGAGAAGGGAGAGGGAAGAGAGGCTATTGTTTGGAAGGGAAATTCCCTTCCATAAGGACTTTAGGTACCAAGTCCTTATCCGGGGTCACTTCCCTGCATGCCTGCTACACTCTCTCCCTGTCTGCTACACTCCCTCCCTGCCTGCTACACTCCCTCCCTGCCTGCTACACTCCCTGCTACACTCCCTGCTTCCCTACTACACTCCCTGCTTCCCTACTACACTCCCTGCTTCCCTACTACACTCCCTGCTTCCCTACTACACTCCCTGCTTCCCTACTACACTCCCTGCATGTCTGCTACACTCCCTGCTTTCCTGCTACACTCCCTGCATACCTGCTACACTCCCTGCATGCCTGCTACACTCCCTGCTTTCTTGCTACATTCCCTGCTTTCTTGCTACACTCCCTGCTTTCCTGCTACACTCCCTGCATACCTGCTACACTCCCTGCATGCCTGCTACACTCCCTGCTTTCTTGCTACACTCTTTCTTAAATTCCATCGTGTTTCTCACTTTCTTTACCAAAGGACTGGCACTAGGAGCTTTTTTTGGGCCCATGGTGGCTTATTTAGCAGTCACACACAATAATCAAGGGCCAAAAACAATGAATTGTTAAGAAATGTTTTGTATGAACTCGCAGGATAATGTTCACTCAACCAGAAACAATGCTACACTGCCTGAGAATGTGCGTGGGAGGCGGGCTTAGTATGTGCGCTGGGCACTGGACAGGTTCCGTTCCATCAATGAAAACTAAGACAATCAACGAAAACTAAGACAATATTTCCACGAAAAAAGTGCCCGAAAACTGAGACACACGAAAACCAAGGGTTGACTGTATTCTTATAATAATACTCTTGCTTACCATTTGGAATTTTTATTCACACAAAAAATGGAAGATTTACAGTTATGCAGACTACTGCATTATTGTAATAATTGTACAAATAATGTCAACCCATTCGTGAGTGCATATTGGAAGGGCCACTCGGACAGGTATTGGACAGTGAAGTCATTTGTTTACTCTTGAACATCGGCAAAAATCAAACATTTCAGCTACTTTGAGCTCAATTTCAAAGTACTTTTCTTTGTGAAAGCAATCAAAATAATATCTATTTCTGTAATATATCTTCCATTCTATCAATTGAGACCAAAAAAACGAGAATACAACCATAAAAACCATACGAAAATGTACCGCTAAGGGCCGGCTAAGGCTGAGAAGTGAACTCCGTTATTTACAGTCAGATTTCTTTCAATTTTGGTGTACGTTAAGAAACATCTTTCCATCATACATTGCCCAAGTTTCAATAAGATAGTCCAACAAACAAATGAGATCCAATTCCCTAGATCAAGAGCAAGAGCCCCTCACCAGTGTCAAGGAACCTCCCTTGAGGCCCGCTCGCATCTGAAAATTTTGCTCGCCTATGGAAGCAAAAAATCGACCAATCGACTGCTTGTATCTGGAAAAACTCGCATGTGAATGCGCTCGTTAGTGGAGGTTCCACTGTACTATATTTTCCAAAATTATAATGTTACAGTATTGTATATTGTTTGAATTTTCAACTTTGTAAATTTTGTAGTAGTTATAATAGAGGCACAATGGAGGCAAAAGGAGGAATATATCAGAGTACCATGGTACCAACACTCTTATATGGGTGTAAAGCTTGTGTTTTAAATGTTGCAGCAAGAAGAAGACTGAAGGCAGTTGAGATGTCATGTCTGAGAACAATTTGTGCAGGGTTACTAAAAGTGTTATCCAGAGGGCTGAGGAGGAGTTATTGAGATGGTTTGGACATACATATAGAAAGGGTGGAGTAAAATAGGATAACTTGGAGGATATATTAATCTGTACTGGAAGAAAGAAGAGGTAGGGGTTATCCTAGGAGAGGTTGGAGAGAGGGAGCAAAGGAAATTTTAAATATGAGGAGCTTGGATATCCCAAAGGTGTGTGTGTTAGACAGGAGTGAGTGGAGGCAGGTGGGTTTTATGACTTGATGTGCTGTTGGAGTGTGAGCAAAGTAACAGGGAAACTAGTTAGCTGTACTTGAGGCCTGGAGTTTGGAAGTAGAGTGCCTGCACTCTGAAGAGGTGGGAATATTCCAGATTGGAGGGGCATCTGAAATGTAGTATCAATGCACCTCTGGTAAGTTGGTGACAGAGTGAGTGATGGTGAAAATGTTTCTTTTTCTTTTTCAGGTTACCCTACCTCTGTAGAAGACAGCCGATGTGTTATAAAAAAATTGAGCTTTCCTCAAAAGGGGGCTAATTTGGGCTAAATTTTATAATGTTAAAAAAAATAAAAATTTGTGAGTATATTAACCCTTTCGGGGTTTCGGTCATACTAGTACGGCTTACGCCCCAGGGTTTTGGACGTACTAGTACGCTTAAATTCTAGCGCCCTCAAATCAAGCAGAAACAGGCTGTTAGGCCTAGATGTGAGAGAATGGGTCTGTGTGGTCAGTGTGTGCAGTATAAAAAAATTCCTGCACACCACAGTGCATAATGAGGAAAAAAAACTCTGACCGTGTTTTTGGTTTAAAACAGCGACTTTGCAGTCTATTTTCGTATGGTATTTATGCTTGTATTCTCGTTTTCTTAGTCTCATTTTATAGAATACATGATATATTACAGAAATAGAGATAATTTTGACTGGTTTCACGATGACAAGTACCTTGAAACTGAGTGCAAAGTAGCGAAAATATTCGATTTTGTCCGATGTTCAAGAGTAAACAAATCACACCATGCGTCCAATACACATCAACTGGCGAGTCTAATATTCTTCCACAAGTGCGCTGATATTATTTATACCATTTTTACAATGATGCAGTTGTATACATAACAGTAAATCTTCTATTTTTTGTGAGAATAAAAATTCAAAATGGAAAGCAAAAGTAATGTAAGAGGGGCCTGGAGACGTGACTAATGAACAGAGAAGATGTTATTTTAGTGCCAAGAATGTCTGCCTTGTTTATTCTGGACCCCATTTTGAAATTGGCATCGTTTGAAATTTGTCTGAAATTGGCCAAATTGCCATTTTCTGACCACTATTTTGGCTAGTTAAAATTGGTAAATGGGCGGTTTCTTGTACTCAATCGATAGAAGAAATGGAGTTCTAGCGAAATAGCTGTAATTTTAGTAGACTGAAACATTGGAATTTGCCGAAAATAGGGCTCAAAGTGGGCGAAATCGCCGTTGAGTAAATGTCATTGATACCGCTAACTTCACAAAAGCATAATTCCGTTAGTTTTTGATCAAATTTCATAATTTTGGTGGCGTTATGATCGGAAAAAGATTATCATTTCATAGGAATTTTTTTTTTTTTTTTTTTTTAATTCTTGGACCCTGAGAACAAGTTTTGGAGTGGGTCCTTGGACCCCCAAAGGGTTAAGAGAAGATGTAGGAGGATGACTGAAAGGAGCATCTTGGAGAGAGAATAAGAGCCAAAGAAGGAAGTGATTTTTATATAATATTATTTCATAAAAAAAAATGTCTTGTGAAATGTACCATGATAGTCTTGTGTAGTTGTAACTCATCTCAAATTTACTCTTTTCTTCTCTGATCTTCACTTCTTTAGCTGTTGTCATAGACCTGGTTAAATATTTACTTTTGATGTACCTTTGATGAGTTTCAAGAGTTTGTTTACTATGCAGTCAGACCCTGCACCATGCTTGTCTGTTGTAAATATTTTTGCTATACTTTGTGAGATAAAGAGAAAGTGAGAGATAAAAATGTGATTCAGGGCAAAATACAGTGGTACCTCGGTTAACGATGGTCCCCAAACTCGCCCTTTTATGTAAGTTTATTTTTTTAAATGCTTTTGTAAGTGTATTTTTGGGGGTCATAAAGGACTAGTCTATTTTACATTATTCCTTGTGGGGATAAATTCGTTTGGTAATGGCACTTGAACAGCATTCTGGAACGAAAAAATATCGTTAACCGAGGTACCACTGTACAAAGAAAAATCTGATTAAGGTCATTATAGAAAATATTATATAAGATCAAGATATGTATAAATATGATTTATGGGGAGGAAAGATGATCCAGTTTATTTTTAATTATAGTGAGGACGAGATGTATTCTTATGAAGTATTCAAGCTAGAAAATTTAAAAAGAATATAATTAAGTTTAAACTTTTGATGCTATTATTCTTCTTCAGTTCAGCACTTCAAAAAAATTTCTTAATATTTATAAATTAAATGTAACTTCTTATTTAGGGTATGGACCAGTTTGAGGATATTGGGCCATGTGTCATTATGGCTTCACCGGGTATGATGCAGAGTGGGCTCTCTCGGGAACTCTTTGAAATGTGGTGCCCCGATCCTAAGAACGGCGTCATTATTGCTGGTATGTGTATAATCCAGGAAAGCATGTATTGTATTTTATTATTATTATTGTATCCATCATTGGCAAGTGGCTAAATTATTATTCATATTCAGTACTTTTGTGCAAGGATCATGGGAACAAAACTGTCATTCTTGCAACTGCAAGTTCACAATGCTACCCTACACAAATAATCACAGGTAGGAGACTGAAACTTATGACAACGTTTCGATCCGACTTAGACCATTAACTCTGTGACTAGTTAATTGTTCGAGTCAGACCAAATTGTTGTCACGAGTAGCAGTATTCTACATGCTGATTATTTGTATATTGTTCCAGTCATGGTATTGTTCTTTTTATTTTTCAAAACTATGGCTAGTGAGAGGGTTTGTTATACTGCAGAAGTTTGTTATTTATAATTTGGTATATAAGTCAATCAGTGCTCTAAAACATTACTTTTGTGTTGGCCAAAGACACAGTAGGTGGTGAAAAATTTGGCTGTATATTTTCACACAAATGAAATGCAGATTTTGGTCAGTAAATTTCAAAAACAAAATGTGATAATGAAGATGGTATCAGTCGCAGAAAATGGATTTGCTAGCTAAGCCATAGCTTGAGTGTCTGATTATTTTTTAAAAATTTTAATCACCAAGGGAAAAAGTTTCAGTCATTGTGGATGACTGGGGCAAGCACTATTACTGAGTAGTGGGTTCATTTTATGATTTAGATATCAGTTTAAGGTTTGTTGAAACATATGCTGCGAAGATTCCGTATAGGTATGCCAATCTTCTTTGACTGTTGAATGTAATTCAGTATAGAATATATTGAATTACATTCAGTATCTTTTATACTGAATTACAGAGAAGTTCAGTATACAGTGGTACCTCGACTTACGATATTTTTTCATTCCAGAATGCAGTTCAAGTGCCATTACCAAACAAATTTATCCCTATAAGGAATGATGTAAAATAGACTAGTCCTTTTAGACCCCCAAAATTACACTTACAAAAGCATTTAAAAAAATAAACTTACATAAAAGGGTGAGTTTGGGGACCATCGTAAGTCGAGGTACCACTGTATAGGGTATCTTAATTTTTTATATTATTGTACTACAGTGGTACCTCGGTATACATCCTTAATCCGTTCCAGGACCTTGGACTTATACCAAACAGGACGTATACCAAACGAATTTTCTCATAAGAAATAGTATAGGGAAAACGATTAATCCGCTCCCACGAAGAAAAAAATCTTATTGTTATTGGCATATTATACATTGATGGGGTTGTATAAAATAATTTAAACACTATTTAATACTAAAATATGTAATTTAAATACTGCTTAATACTAAAATACATATGTAAATACAAAAGAATTAGATGAAATAAATAAAAATTTAACCTCACTTTACTTTCCTGAAAAGAGTCGAGTGCCTACTAGGATAGTGCTGAGAAGGGAGGAGGAGGAAATGTTATTGTTTGGAAGGAGAATCCCCTTCTCTTTTTGTCTCTTTTTTTCTATTTGGACCTGGTTGAAGCTCACCAGGTTTGAATTTTACTAAAAATCTGTCCAAAGAACTTTGCTTCTGCCTTCTCCTCAGGATGTTTCGAAAATGTGACATTGTCTGGTCATTCCAGACAATGCTATTATGGCTTGTTTGGGCTTTGTTGGAGTGGTACTTCTCTGCAAAGTCTTTGACGTCCATCCATTTGGCAAAGATTTCCTTGATTAGTGAAGTAGGGACTTCCTCTATCTCCTCTTCCAAGCCTGAAGAGAGTGCATCCATCTTAGTCTTGTGCCCCTCCCTCTCAAGTTCCTGCAGCTCCTTAGTGGTCAGCTCTTCCCTGTGCCCCTCCACTAACTCCTCCACTAGCATACTGACGCTAGTGGGCAGTTGTGGCTTTGTCTCGAGAGAGGTAAATAAGGGTAGCGCGCTGTGTCGTGACTCATTTTGATCCATACAAGTTTTAGCACGCAAGTCATATTCCAAACAAAGGTCGTATACCAAGCAAAAATTTTCGCGTCCAAACAGGACGTATTCCAAGTTGGACTTATTCCAAAGCGGACGTATACCGAGGTACCACTGTATTTAAAATTTATGTATAATGTGTGTATACAGGCATAAATATTTTTTATTAATTTTATTTATAACATTATTGAACCAATAATTCAAATTTGATGACTCATGTGTATTCAGGTTACTGTGTGGAGGGCACATTAGCTAAAGAGATTCTGAAAGAGCCAGAAGAAGTGACCACAATGTCGGGCCAGAGACTTCCAATGAAGTGTTCAGTTGAATACATATCGTTCTCTGCTCACACTGACTTTGAGCAAACTTCTCACTTTATCCGGACTATTCGACCTCCAAATGTGGTAAGCATTTTATCAGAAAAAAAAAACTGTATTTGTGTAAATAACTTTTTGTGTGTGTAAATAATGTTTTTTTAAATACAGTATACATATACTGGCGTAAATTAAAATATCAATAGTACTGGGTTAAATATTTTTCAACATAATAGCCGCCTCCCGCTGAAGCTGGATACCCCCATCCCCTGAAAAAAAAAGAAACACATTCCTTATCATTCATTCAATAGCTGTTTTGCCAGAAGTCCTCAGACATCACAATTCAAATGATCTTTCAAGCTGCAACATCCCCATCCCTCTCCAAGAGTACAGGTGCAGTATTTCCCACCTCCAGACACAGGTGGTGTGAAATTCCTAATGGCATAAATACCCCTTAGCATTTAGTGCTTTCTTCTGAACCTAAGAATAATACAGTGGACCCTCGGTTAACGAATACCCCGGAAATCGTGCAATTATGTAAGTATAATTTTGTAAGTTCTTGTGGAAGTGTATTTTTGGGGGTCTGAAATAGACTAACCTACGTGAAATTTTTCCTTAAGGGAGTAAATTCGTTCGGTAATGGCACTTGAGCAGACTTCAGGAGTGAAGTTTTTACGAAACTCGGGGGTCCACTGTAATATGAACATGAGTAGAAATACATGATTTTGAGCCATTACAAAATAGAGTAACTAGTTGGCCTATGCAGAACCAGCCTATGCAGGCTACATTTAAGAGGTTTTGGTCTACATACTGCATCAGTCTTTAACAAATTAGCTGTGCAAAAGGCAAAACCCATAATTAATCAAAGCAGTTATTACCTCCAGTTTGCTTCCTTTCCTATCAAGGAAAGCTAAAGATGCTTTTTGTAAGTTTTTCATTATTTTTTAATTAAATCTAATAATTTTTTACCAACAGGTTTTAGTTCATGGAGAAATGACAGAGATGTCTCGCCTGAAAGCCGCCTTAGAGCGAGAATACGAAGGAAGCGATGAAAATCCTGTTAAGGTGTACAACCCAAAGAATCTTGAGACTATTACTTTCCACTTCAGGGGTGAGAAGATGGCCAAGGTAAGCTGAACACCATAGTACTTCTTTGAAGAACACGTTGATTTCTTGTTTAACCCTTTCAGAGTCGGAATCCTTGATCTGAGAATTGCTCTCAGGGTTGAAGAATTTAAAAAAAAAAAAAAAAAAAATTATGAAATTATAGAGAAACTTTTTCCCAAGGTAATGTAATGAAACCAAAAGTATGAAATTTGATGGAAAACTTACTGATTTATGCTCTAGCAAAGTTAGCAGTCTCAGCAATATTTATGCATCGGCTATTTCACCAGCTTGAGCCCCATTTTCAGCCAATTCCATTGTTCCAGTCTACCAAACTCATAGCTATTTCACTAGTATTCCTTCTGTTCTATTGATTGAGTACAAGAAACTTCCGATTTACCTATTTCAGAAATCAGTAATTTGACCAATATCACAAAAAAATAAAAAATTGTCAGTTTAAAAATAGAATCCAGAATAAACAATGTAGACATTCCTGACACTAAAACACATCTCCTCTGTTCATTAATTATGTCCCCAGGCCTCTCCTATATTACACTTGCTTTCCATTTTGAATTTTTATTCACACAAAAAATAGAAGATTTACTGTTATGCAGTAAATCTTCTATTTTTTGTGCATTATTGTAATAATTGTATAAATAATGTCAGTGCATTTGTGGACACGTATTAGACCAACCAGTTGGATGCGTATTGGACGAGTGATGTAATTTCAGTTCTCATCAACATTGGTAAAAATAAAAAAATTCTGCTACTTTGAGCTCAGTTTCAGCTACTTTCAGTCCTGAAACCAATCAAAATCTGTAAGATATCTTCCATTCTATCAAATTAGACCAAGAAACCATGTGAAAATACACCATAAAGTTGCTGTTTTAAACCAAAAACATGGTTGCAGTTTTTTCTCATTATGCACTGCTTGCTGCAGGATTTTTTTTATATGGTGCACACTTACCGCATAGTCCTATTCTCTCATATCTAGGCCAAAATTTACCGTTCATGGCTTATCCAAGTGAGCTGAGATCATGGCATAGTTCTACGGGACCAACCTGCACTTCAAAGCCATAGTACAATGAGACCCACCCCGAAAGGGATAATTACACTCGTATTCTTCTTTAACCCTTTGGGGGTCAACAGGCCCTCTCCCAAACTCGTTCTCAGGGTCGAAATTTTTTTGGAAAAAAAGAAAAATTATTTTTTCTTATGAAATGATAGAGAATCGTTTTCCGATCATAACGACACCAAAAGTATGAAATTTGATGAAGAACGTACGGAATTATGCTCTCGCCAAGTTATCGGTCTCGACAATATATACGCATCGGCGATTTCGCCCACTTTGAGCCCTATTTTTGGCCAATTCCAATGTTCCAGTCTACTAAAATCATAGCTATTTCGCCAGAACTCCATTTCTTCTATCGATTGAGTACAAGAAACCGCCCATTTACCAATTTCTACCCAAAAAAGTGGTCAGAAAATGGCAATTAGGCCAATTTCACACAAATTTCAAACGATGCCAATTTCAAAATGGGGTCCAGAATAAACAAGGCAGACATTCCTGGCACTAAAATAACATCTTCTCTGTTCATTAGTCACGTCTCCAGGCCCCTCTTACATTACTTTTGCTTTCCATTTTGAATTTTTATTCTCACAAAAAATAGAAGATTTACTGTTATGTATACAACTGCATCATTGTAAAACCTGTATAAATAATATCAGCGCACTTGTGGAAGAATATTAGACTCGCCAGTTGATGTGTATTGGACGCAAGGTGTGATTTGTTTACTCTTGAACATCGGCAAAAATCGAACATTTTCGCTACTTTGAGCTCAATTTCAAGGTACTTGTCATCGTCAAACCAATCAAAATCATCACTATTTCTGTAATATATTTTCCATTCTATCAAATGAGACCAAGAAAACGAGAATACATCAATAAATACCATACGAAAATAGACTGCAAAGTCGCTGTTTTAAACGAAAAAAACGGTCGGAGTTTTTTTTTCTCATTATGTAGTGTGTGCTGCAGGAATTTTTTTATACTGCGCACACTGACCACACAGACCCATTCTTTCATATGTAGGCCTACCAGCCGTTTCCCACTTAATTTGAGGCCGCTAGAATTTACACGTACTAGTACGGTACCGACCCCGAAAGGGTTAAGTACAGCCATCTCCCACCAAGATTGAGTGACAAAAAAAAAAAGTAAAGAAAAAACATACACCATTATTTATTCAATGACTATCTTGGCACAAGTGTTTTGATGTCTCATTAGTAGTCATTATTTACCACCCAGTTATTTAATCTCCAAATTTATAGTCTTGGTATTTTCTTAGTGTATAATAATTACTGAACAATTCATTTTTTGACACTTTCTTCGGTAATCAGTATACAAGTCCTGTATACGATATTTTTATTTGTGAACTGCTTATACATGTACAGTGGACCCCCGAGTTTCGTAATAAACTTCACTCCTGAAGTCTGCTCAAGCGGGATTACCGAACGAATTTGCTCCCTTAAGGAAAAATCTCACGTAGGTTAGTCTATTTCAGACCCCCAAAAATACACTTCCATAAGCACTTACAATATTATATTTACATAATTGTACGATTTCCGGGGTGTACGAAACTCGGGGGTCCACTGTATTAGCTTTACTGAGTTTTTTTTTTTTTGGTCACCATTTTCAGGTCATGGGAGAATTGGCCGTACACAAACCGAAGGAGAACGATGTTGTTTCCGGTATTATGGTTAAACGCAATTTCAACTGTCATATTATTTCCCCCAAAGAGTTAATCAGTAAGTATTTAGCTTGTTTTGTTTGTTTGTTCAGTCTGTCTACATCCTCATTGGAAATTTGTTTTTCTTTGTGTAAAAAAGAAAATTATCCTTGTGTAAAAAAGGAAATTATCCTTGTGTAAAAAAAGGAAATTATCCTTGTGTAAAAAAAGGAATGAACTGATGTCCAAGGATATTTGTTAGGGACTTCAATTTTTTTAAATGTATAGAGAACATTTGTTCTTGTATTTTGATAATGTATATTATCTTTCAGAATATAGTGATCTGTCAGTTTCTACCATTAGCCAGAGAACCAGTATCCACTATACTGGATCATGGCAGCTGCTGCATTACCTCTTGGCCTCCATGTACGGCAGTGTGGAAGTCATCCTCTCAGACAACTCTGAAAATAAAAGTCTTCGAATATTTGATACAATTACTATAGTGGAGGAGCCACCCGTTGTGGTGTTAGAAGTAAGTTACATGTCTTTAATGCTTTCACTGTCCAGACTCCTGAAATTAATACAGCTAGGTCTCAGTGTGAATAATGAGTCTCGAGAAGTGGCCACATTATTCAAATTTGCTCTATTCGCATTATATGTAATTTTTTCATGTGATCTGAAGAGTTTTGGGGAAAAATTAATTTTTTCATGCAAGTGTATTTTTGGGAGTCTAATAGGACTAATCTAATTTACATTATTCCTTATGGGAACAAATTCGTTCGGTAACGGCACTTGAACAGCATTCTGGAACAAAATAATGACGTAATCCGGGGGTCCGCTGTACAGTGGACCCTCGGTTTTCGTGATTAATCCATTCCAGAGAGTCTGGCGAAAACCAAAATTAAAAAAAAACGAAACCATTTTCTCCATTAGAAATAATGTAAATCAAATTAATCCGTTCCAGACACCCAAAAGTATTAACAAAAAATAATTTTTTTAGACATTAAATATAGATTTACATGCAGAAAAGAATGACAAATCAATATAAAACAATAATAGCATCACACTTACCTTTATTGAAGACTCTTGTTAGTGTATGGAAGATGGGAGGAGGGGAGAGGGAGAAGTTACTATTGTTTGGAAGGGGAATCCCCTTCCATAAAAACTTTTGGTACCGAGTCCTTATCTGGGGTTACTTCCCTTCTTTGTTTTTTAATGGCACTAGGACCATTTTCGAACCAGCCTTTGCTGGCCTTAAATTCACTAACATCAGCACTCGTTCCAGGAATTTTCTTTACGAGATCGGCATGCAAACTGCCTTGCCTTTTCACAAATTTTTGATTGCACAACACTATCTCCAGCTAATTGTTATTGGTTGACCCACACCAACAACAACTTCTCAACATCTTCAATTATTTACGATCTCTGTTTCGTTAGCACATTTACCCCTTTCACAACATCAGCTTCCTTGATTTCCTTTTTCTTCCCCACAGTGGAAGTGATCATTGAATGGGGCTTCCCGTACATCCTGGCAAGCTTGGCCACACGTACGCCACTTTCATATTTTTCTGTGATTTCTTTCTTTAATTCTATCATGTTTCTTACCTTCTTTGGGCCCATGGTGGCTTATTTAGCAGTTGCAAGCACAGAAAACAATGGAGTTTAATGGTACCCCGAGTTTTGGCCATAATTCAATCCAGAAGGCTTTTCAAGTGCCATTACCAAACAAATTTGTTCCCATAAGGAATAATGTAAATTAGATTAGTCCGTTTCAGACCCCCAAACATACACTTACAAAAGCACTTACAATAATACACTTACATAATTGTTCAAGTTGGGAGGTGGCCGAAACTCAGGGTACCACTGTACGTATTACGAAATGTTTCGTATGAACGCGGGGGGTGATGCTCACTTGCCAAAAACCAATGCCAGACTGATTCTGAATGCGTCTGTGGAAGGCTTTGTCATGTTCCATACGACCGCTGAAATCCAAGGGAAATCACAAAAACCGAGGGTCCACTGTACTTGTAATTGCAGATGAGCATTCATAAGTCATTACATAATTGGTTCTAAAGTGCCAATATTGTAATTGGGAATATACCTTTTCCTTTGATATACCTTTGAAGAGTTTTGAGAGTTTCACTATGAGCTCGGCCATGGGCCAGGCTCATGTGGTGCTTGCCTGGTCAACCAGGCTGTTGCTGCTGGAGGCCCGCTGCCCCACATATCCATCACATCTTGGTTGATCTGGCACCTGGAGTTTACTTGGAGAGGGTTTCGGGGGTCAACGCCCCCACAGCCAGGTCTGAGACCAGGCCTCATGGTGGATCAGGGTCTGATCAACCAGGCTGTTACTGTCGGCCGCACGCAAACTGACGTACGAACCACAGCCCGGTTAGTCAGGTACTGACTTTAGGTGCCTGTCCAGTGCCTTCTTGAAGACAGCCAGAGGTCTATTGGTAATCCCCCTAATGTATGCTGGGAGGCAGTTGAACAGTCTTGGGCCCCGGACACTTATGGTGTTCTCTCTGTGTACTCGTGGCGCCCCTGCTTTTCATTGGGGGAATGTTGCATCTCCTACCGAGTCTTTTGCTTTCATAGGGAGTGATTTTCGTGTGCAGGTTTGGTACCAATCCCTCCAGGACCTTCCAAGTGTATATTATCATGTATCTCTCGCCTGAGTTCCAGGGAATACAGATCAAGGACCTTCAACCATTCCTAGTAATTTAGGTGCTTTATCGTACTTATGTGTGCTGTGAAAGTTCTTTGTACACTCTCCAGGTCTGCAATGTTGCCAGCCTTGAAGGGGGTTGTTAGTGTACAGCAGTATTCCAGCCTAGAGAGAACAAGTGATTTGAAGAGAGTCATCATGGGCTTGGCATCCCTAGTTTTGAAGGTTCTCATTATCCATTATATCATTTTCCTAGCCAATGAGGTAGATACATTGTTGTGGTCTTTAAAGATGAGATTCTCTGACATTATCACTCCCAAGTCTTTCACATTTCTTTTTCGCTCTATTGTATGGTTAGAATTTGTCGTATACCTTGATACATTTTTTATTTCCTCAAGTTTTCCATATCTGAGTAGTTGAAATTTCTCCTCGCGTTGAACTTCATATTGTTTTGAGTGGCCCATTTGAAGATTTGGTTGATGTCCGCTTGGAGTTTTGCAGTGTCTTCAATGGAGGTCACTGCCATGGCAATCCGGGTGTCATCCACAAAAGGAAGACATGGAGCTATAGCTTACATCTCTGTCTATGTCAGAAATGAGGATAAGGAATAGAATGGGAGCGAGTACTGTGCCTTGTGGAACAGAGCTTTACACCGTGACTGCCTGGGACTTTACTCTGTTTACTATTACTCTTTGTGTTCTATTTGGTGAAGATACTTTTCCAGTTTCCTCTTGAAGGCTTCTACACTTTTTCCAGCCATGTTTCTGATATCTTCTGGTAAGATGTTGAATTGTCTGGGACTGCAAATGTTGATAAAGTGTTCCCTTATTGTCCCCACCTCACCCCTGCTCCTCACTGGGTTTATTTTGCACTTCCTCCCATATCTCTCACTCCAGTATGTTGTTATGGCACTGTGCAGATTTGAGACCAAGCCCTCGAGTACTTTCCAGGTACAGTGGACCCTTGGTTTTCGTGAGTCTTGGTTATCATTAATTTTGGTTATCGGCATCTTTTTTCGTCAAAATATAGCCTTGGTTTTCGTGTTTTCCCTTGGATTTCAGCGGTGGTACGGAATGCTTCCCAGTGGCCCTGCGCACACAAAGCTTGCCACGGACACATTCAGCGCCAGTCTGCTATTATTTCTCGGCGAGTGAGCATCACACCCTGTATTCATACAAAACATTTCGCAATACAGTAATCCAGTGTTTTTTGTGCTTGCAACCACTAAATAAGCAGTCATGACCCCAAAGAAAGTTCCTAGTGCCAGGCATTTGGTAAAGAAGGTGAGAAACACGATAGAATTAAAGAAAAAAATAATAGAGAAATATGAAAATGGCATACGTGTGGCCAAGTTTGCCAGGATGTACAGGAAGCCCCATTTAATGATCACTTCCATCGTGGGGAAGAAAAAGGAAATCAAGGAAGCTGATGTTGCGAAAGGAGTAAATGTGATAACGAAACAGAGGTCACAAACAATCGAAGATATGGAGAAATTGTTGTTGGTGTGGATCAACCAAAAACAATTAGCTGGAGATACTGTTGTGCAGTCGATAATTTGCAAAAAGGCAAGGCAGTTGCATGCCGATCTCGTAAAGAAAATGCCTGGAACGAGTGCTGATGTTAGTAAATTTAAGGCCAGCAAAGGCTGGTTCGAAAATTTCAAGAAGCGAAGTGGCATACAGTGTTGTAAGGCATGGTGAGGGAGCAAGTTCAGATAAATATGCGGCTGAAAAATTTGTGCATGAATTCAAGGAGTAAGGAGAGGGTGAAGGATTCCTCCCCCAACAAGTGTTCAATTGTGATGAAACAGGCCTCTTTTGGAAGAAAATGCCAAAGAGGACCTACATCACGCAGGAGGAAAAGGCATTGCCAGGACACAAGCCTATGAAAGACAGGCTAACACTCTTGTTCTGTGGTAATGCTAGTGTGAACTTAAAAGTGAAGCCTTTACTGGTGTATCACTCTGAAAATCCCAGAGTGTTCAAGAAAAACAGTGTTGCCAAGAGTAAATTCTGTGTGATGTGGAAGGCTAACAATAAGACATGGGTCACAAGGAAAATTTTCCTTGATTGTTTCAATGAAGTGTTTGGCCCGAATGTGAAGAAATACCTCCTGGAAAAAAAACTACACCAAAGCAATGTTTCAAAGGTGCTTTGATGTGACCTCGGACACTGAATTGACCCTAAGAGAGTTTTGGAAGGATCACTTCAATATCCTCAATTGCATAACCCTTATAGATAAGGCTTGGCAAAGAGTGACTTCCAGGATGATGAACTCTGCTTGGAGAAAATTGTGGCCAGAATGTGTCCTCGACAAGGATTTTGAAGGGTTTGGGGCTGACCCTGTTGACCCTATGCCTGTTATGGAATGTATTGTGGCATTGGGGAATTCCTTGGGGTTGGATGTGAGTGGCCAGGATGTGGAAGAGTTGGTGGAGGACCACAGTGAAGAGCTAACCACTGAAGAGCTGCAAGACCTTCATCTGCACCATCAACAGACCACAGCTCAGGAAATTGCTTCAGAGGAGGAAGAGAGATGGAAGAAGGTGCCTTCTTCAAAGATTAAGGACATTTGTGCAAAGTGGAGTTAGGTGCAAACGTTTGTGGAGGAACATCAACCTGACAAAGCTGTTACAAGCTGTATTGGCAACATGTACAATGACAGTGCCATGTTCCATTTTAGGCAAATCATAGAGAGACACCAGAAACAAAGCTCTCTGGAACAATTTTTTGTTCGACAGAGGTCCAGTGACTCAAGCTGGTCCTAGTGCCATTAAAAAACAAAGAAGGAAAGTAACCCCGGATAAGGACTCGGTACCTGAAGTCTTTATGGAAGGGGATTCCGGATTCCCCTTCCAAACAATAGTAACTTCTCCCTCTCCCCTCCTCCCGTCTTCCATATACCAACAACAGTCTTCAATAAAGGTAAGTGTGATATTATTGCTTTACTATATTGATTTGTCATTGTTTTCTGTATGTAAATCTATATTTAATCTATAAAAAAAATTATTTTTTGTTAATACTTTTGGGTGTCTGGAATGGATTAATTGGATTTACATTATTTCTTATGGGGAAAATGGTTTTGGTTTTCGTGAATTTTGGTTTTCGGCAGACTCTCTGGAACAGATTAATCATGAAAACCAAGGGTCCACTGTATATATTATCATGTATCTTTCTCTCCTCCACTCCAGTGAATACAAGTTCAGGACTTGAAGGTGTTCCCAGTAATTTAGGTGCTTTACTGGCTTAATGTGAGCTGTAAACGATCTCTATATTTGTTCCAGCTCTGATATTTCTCCTGCTTTGAATGGGGCCGTCATCACTGAGCAATATTCTAAATGAGGGATCACTAGTGATTTGAAGAGTGTCACCATTGGCATTATTTCCCTTGTTTTGAAAGTTCTCAATACCCATCCCTTCATCTTCCTGGCTGTTGTGATCTTTGTTTTGTTATGGTCTTTAAAAGAAAGGTCATCTGACATAATTATTACCAGGTCTTTTACGTGTTCGTTTCATTTTATTTGGTGACCCTCTTGAGTTTTGTATATAGTGTTCCTTTTGAGTTCTTCATTCTTTCCATACCTAAGCAGCTGGAACTTATCACCATTGAAAGTCATGTTGTTCTCCACTGCCCACTGGAAAACCCTGCTTATGTTTTCCTGTAATTTTTCAGTGTCCTCTACCATAATGACTTTCATGCTTATTTTAGTGGCATCTGCAAATGATGATACAAAATTGTGATGGGTGTTTTTATCTATGTCTGCTATGAGAATGAGAAACAGCAGAGGTGCCAGGATAGTGCCTTGAGGCACTGAGCATTTTACCCCACTGATGCTGGATCTTGCTCTGTTCACTGCTACTTTTTGTGTTCTGTGTGTTAGGAACCCGAAAATCCATCTGCCTACCTTCCCCATAATGCCCATGGCCCTCATTTTGTGTGCTATCACTCCATGATTGCATTTGTCAAATGCCTTTGCAAAATCTGTGTAAATCACATCTGCGTTTTGGTCGTCTTCCAACGCCTTCGTAAATTGGGGCATGTTGTATTTTAAATTAAGTTAGTGTGTTAATCATGATAATATTATTATTTTTTTATTATTAACACATCGGCCATTTACCACCAAGGCAGGGTAGCCCGAAAAAGAAAAACTTTCATCATCATTCACTCCATCACTGTCTTGCCAGAGGCATGCTTACACTACAGTTATAAAAGTGCAACATTTAGCATACCTCCTTCAGAGTGCAGGCACTGTACTTCCCATCTCCAGGACTCAAGTCTGGCCTGCCAGTTTCCCTGAATCCCTTCATAAATATTACTTTGCTTCCACTCCAACAGCACGTCAAGTATTAAAAACCATTTGTCTCCATTCAAACCTATCAAATACTCTCATACATGCTTGCTGGAAGTCCAAGCCCCTCGCACACAAAACCTCCTTTACCCCCTCCCTCCAACCTTTCCTAGGCCGACCCCTACCCCGCCTTCCCTCCACTACAGATTTATACACTTTAAGTCATTCTACTTTGTTCCATCCTCTCTACATGTCCAAACCACCTCAACAACCCCTTCTCAGCCCTCTGGATAATAGTCTTGGTAATCCCGCACCTCCTCCTAATTTCCACACTACGAATTCGGTGCATTATATTCATACCACACATTGATCTCAGACATGACATCTCCATTGCCTCCAGCCTTCTCCTTGTTGCAACATTCACCACCCATGCTTCACATCCATATAAGAGTGTTGGTATAACTATACTCTCATACATTTCCCTCTTTGCTTCCACGGACAGTTCTTTGTCTCCACAGACTCCTAAGTGCACCACTTACCCTTTTACCCTCATCAATTCTATGATTTACCTCATCATTCATAGACCCATCTGCTGACACGTCCACTCCTAAATATATGAATACATTCACCTCCTCCACACTCTCTCCCTCCAATCTGATATCCAATCTTTCATCACCTAATCTTTTTATCCTCATCACCTTACTCTTTCCTATATTCACTTTCAATTTCCTTCTTTTACATACCCTACCAAACTCATCCACCAACCTCTGCAACTTCTCTTCAGAATCTCCCATGAAAATATGTATTTCCAAAGAAAGATGTCCACTAATTTCTTATAAGCAGAATGTAATGCACTGCTTTTTCACACCAGTGCTGGAAGCCCAAAAACAAAATACATTCACTGTCATTCTGGTTGTCTTCACAGATGGAAAAAAATTGACATGTGTGGATGCCAACAGATATTAGACAGTCTCAGTACGTATATTACAATAGTTCAGGCTATTGCTGATTCACTTAAGCCTATTATCCCCAACTCACTGTCAAAGTACAGGCACTGTACCCCCATACTTCCATAAGTTAAGCTGGTCTACTCTTCATGGTCAGTGCCTTTATACTAGTAAGTTTATTTAGGTACAGGTACACATAAGTACAATTATCATACCTAGTAACATACAGTGGTACCTCTACTTACGAGCAAAATTTGTTCCAGTCGGCTATTCAAGTGCCGATACCGAAGGAATTTTTTCCCATAAGAAATAATGAAAATTAGGTTAATCCATTTCAGACCCCCAAAAAAACACTTACAAAAGCACCTACAAAAATACACTTACATAATTGTTCGAGTTGGGAGCTGCTCGTAAGTAGAGGTACCACTGTACAGTGGACCCTCGGTTAACGAATACCCCGGAAATCGTGCAATTATGTAAGTATAATTTGGTAAGTTCTTGTGGAAGTGTAGTTTTGGGGGTCTGAAATAGACTAACCTACATGACATTATTTCTTAAGGACGTAAATTCGTTCGGTAATGGCACTTGAGCAGGCTTCTGCAATGAATTTTTTTCGTTAACCGAGGGTCCACTGTATATGTAAATTACCTAGGATAACCCAAAAAAGATGCTGGTGGAAGGCTATTGAGCCATGGAATTGTAGCTGTTTTCCCCTTCCTTCGGTCAAACTTGAGAATATTCCAGGGACTGTATGACCCCTGTATGCTTAGTGCTTAATCATAAATATAATACATTAATGTAAATGGATGAATATAATGTCTTATTGTGCCAGGCTAGTACTGAATTTATTTCCACAGGTATTTGGTCTGTTCCTTTAACACTTTTTCTTATTATTTATCCGTCATTGACTTCGACACTTTGTATTCTTCCTTTCCTAATGTACAGTCATTTTACTTGCCAGTTTTCTTTGATGTGGGATTTTCTCTTATTCCTGTAGTGATCTCCTAGAGACCTTTCTTAACCATTTGCCTCTTCTTGGATGAAATTCTGGTAATGTTTGTTGTGGATATCCTGAAACATATTAAGGATGATAGATATGTCAATAGATATGCAAGACAACCACTATGAAAAAATAGAGGAATTCCAAGCGCTTTCGTTATACTATATGTAAGGTGTTTAAAAAGAGGAAGTCTGTAAAGTCAAAGTGAGGTCAGAGGAATTATCCTTAGGATAATTTAACTCCTGAGGATTATTAAGTAAGAATAATCCAACAAAAGCAAGTAGTATGGCTTATTCCCAATGGGGTTCTGTTGCTGAACGTGACGTATGACATAAAATAAATCCTTGATACTGTACCTTTTAATTGCAAGGTGAACATGGGCTGCAGGTGTAAGAATTTCCCATATGTCTAGCCCCCACCTGGAAATTAAACCTGAGACTTTTCTGTTGTAAGCTGAATATTCTATCACTGAGCTACAGGAACATGGAAAAGATTAACAAATGACTGACAAATATCATAATTTGTGACTTTCAAACATCAGTTTAACAAGTGGGAGACAGCCAGCGTGTTAAAAAAAATTCATTTCACATCGAGAGTCTCTTGATAGACACACAGTAGGTGTGTTTTATTATAGATTAATTTAAATGCTAAAAGTTGTCTTATTCTTTCAGTGGGTCGCTTCTCCAACAAATGATATGTATGCTGATGCTGTGATGAAGGTGATTCTTAAGGCCCAAGAGTTAGATAGTAACGCTGTCTCCATACCAGCAGTTACGAGTGCAACATTTGACAAGATGCATTACAAGGTTAGTACGTCTCTGCAAACTGATTCATTGTACAGGTGCTCCTCGACTCATGATGAGATTACATTCTGACGAATCCATCGTAAGTTGAAAATATCGTAAGTCTGATATGAATATGATATGCTAAATAAATAAGTAAATAAATAACTACTGTCACTGAATAAGTAAATAAATAATTTCTGTAACTAATTGCTTTTGCATCATTGTAAAGTTGAAATATTGTAAGTCAAACTATCGTAAGTCAAGAAGCACCTGTACACCTTAACACTTCCTATACATTATTTCCAGTCTGCCAAGATCTTCCTCAGGTAACTGAGGAGGGTCTCTCTAGTAGACCGGAAATATTTGTATGTTTTTTCTGTACTGTTGAATGTAGGTTATTTATATATTACCCATATAGTTAGCATTAAGTTGGGTAACTTTTCCATAATCTGCTTAAAAGCATACATATACAGCACACATACATTGATATCTCACTTAATGATGGGAATTGTATATCTAAAAAAGAGCAATTAAATTAAGAATATTATTATTACATTGATTGGAGATTGGTTCCAACAGAAAAAATATTCTGCTCAGAAACTTGCATTAAAATTTCTACCTGCACATTAGGTATTATGTTTACCTAATATAATGGAGGTAAGAAGGGCAGTGCCTACACTCTGAAGGAGGAGGGATGGGGATATTGTAGTTCAGAGAATCATCTGAACTTTGATATCAGCACTCTTCTGACAAAACAGTAACTGAATGCGTGACAGTGAAGTGTTTCTTCTAGTTTGGGTCACCCTACCTCAGTGGGTGAGGGCCAGTGTATTAAAAAAATAATCCTGCAATACACGTAATACTAAATATGGTTCAACAGTGTGTTCTTTATGATCTCTGGTGAAAATGATCAACTTTTATTATGTTGAAGACCTGTAATGTATAGCCACCTGCAAATATTTCCAGCAAAATGCATTATTACACCTCTCCTTATAGAAGCCGTGTTACCCATGCTGGTTTAGCGCTTCCTTTTAATTTAGTAATTTGCTTGTAGAAATGTGATATTTAAGTGGCATAGAGCATCATTTGCCACTGATTCCAGGCAGCTTCCCTCCTTCCTCTCAGCCATATAAATATGTTTCCCTGCACGACTACCAGTGTAGTGCTATGTTGTTTGCACTATTGTAATATTTTTTTCTTCCAGATGTGTAATCTCTTTTAATTGAACCTTAGATATATATTGCTTTATCTCTACTTCATTTAATATTCTTACTGCTTTCCTTCCCACCTTTTTTCTTTGAAAGAAATCTAATAAAAAATTTACTCGTGTACAGGAGTGCTTGATAGAGCTATTCCAAGAAATGTTTGGAGAAGACTCTGTGCCCAAGTTGTTTAAGGGAGAGAAGCTCTATGTGACTGTCAACAATATCAAGGCCAACATTGATCTCACCTCATTGGTAAGTCTTTCAAGATAAGCTTTTGCCCAAATCTTTTGTTGGTCTCCTAGCATCACACCGGACATTGTTATTGACTTGATAGGATTTCCTACAAGTTTGGTAATAGGACACTATTTGCAGACGAAACCTTTATTTTAAAGACTACGTTTAGCCCACACATGGGCTTTATCAAGTTAACACATAGCATATTCTACATGACAGTACGTATATACAAAAAGGTGAAATGAAGGCATACATAGTCAGGTGATGGATGATTGAGTTTTGTCGTCAGGTTGCTGGGTCACCTGCACACAATGTTTTGGAGAAGTTTTTAAGATCTTAACATTGGTTGAGTAAAGCTAATTGCCCTTTACTGTAGTTCTGTTCACTAGTATTAGAAATCTGTACACATGCAGCCAATAACCACCATTATATTGTTGTTTTGTCTTTGATAATTATTTTAGCCTTTGTCTAGTCTCATTAGATATATATGTAGTATTCTTTTTCCATACAACTGACTCATGTTTGGTTCTTTTTGTGTGTCTTGCTGCCATATTTGTGTTCAGAGGCACAGACTTCCAATATCATCAAATAGAACAAAGGGTCATTTAACATTGCAAAACCTCTAGTTAAACTAGTGTTGAAAAATCATCCAAAACAGTGTGTAGGTGACCCAGCAAACTGACGTTACCACTCTGTCATCCTTTACCTGTCCCTGCCTTTCTTTATTTCACCATTTTATATATTTTTTTTTTTTTTTCAACAAATCGGCCGTCTCCCACCAAGGCAGGGTGACCCAAAAAGAAAGAAAATCACCAAAAAGAAAATACTTTCATCATCATTCAACACTTTCACCACACTCATACATAATCACTGTCTTTGCAGAGGCGCTTAAATACGACAGCTGAGAATAGTCCCTCCCAGCTGTCACTATCCCAGACCCCTCCTTTAAAGTGCAGGCATTGTACTTCCATTCCATTTTATATACACATAAATATTTATATGTTTCATGTGCCTTGTGTTGATTTGATAAAGCTTCTGTAAAGTCACAACGCTGTATGACCCTTGTGTGTTTAGCTCTTAGTTGTGATTATAATAATAATCCTGTAAAGTCAAAATGCTATCTTTAAATTTAAAGCTTTGTCTAGAAATAGTGTTTGTTTATTACCATATTGACAATTGCTGCCTTTTCCCATGATCAAAGAACTTAGTATTTTAGTCTCCTTATTGCTTTCACTGGAATTATACTAAGTATTCAATCTTTCATTTGTAGGATGAAAAAGAACAGATGCAGTATAATGTGATTCTTTATTGACAACATTTTACCCACACAGTGAGCTTTGATAAAGCTCACAGAAAAGCAAGTAGCCGTAATGCTGAATGTGGTGCATAGAAATGGGATTGTGTTGCCTTGATTGTAACAACGGACAGTTATTATTACAACAGTACCCTCAGTTCATTGACTCGGTGGATTTTGTCCAGTACAGTAGAACACATGTATCCGGGGATTCGGGCATTCTTGGTAGGTCTTGAAATGTATCACCCGTGGATACAGGAGGGACTACTGAGTAGTCTTCCCATATTTGCAGGTGATATGTTCCAAGACCTACTGTGGATGTCCGAAACCATGGAAACTGAATCCATGGATACTGTATTTTCATTGTTAAATCAAAAGTTGACAAAAGTTGACTGTACCTACTTTTCTCCACTTCATTCTTCAACCTGACTTGCATATGACTTAGTTCAGGTGGCCTCTGTATATATTCTATATCCCTTATTAGTCCACTGAAGACAACCTCAGTTGTATTCTCTCCATGGCGGGGTTCATTTGTACCATACATTTTCATTAACATTTTTTTTGGTTTCTACTAATGTACATTTCTTAAATGTTCTTGTATCTGCATTCGTATGTTTTTGGAAAGTCTTATAATGGTCTTAAGTTATTTGTCTTACTCCTTTAATTCAACTAATTTTAATTTTGGATATTTATCAATATACAGTAAACTCAAATTATTATTATAATAAAAAAGAAGCACTAAACCTATAAAACTCCCTTAAAAAACTCGTTATAGTGCAATTTTTTTCATGAATGCAGTTGGTCAGTCCAAAATTGAATAACATGTGAAGAGACCTTAGTACAGTATTATTACAATCAGAATTAAGTGCTAAACCCACTAAGGTCATATAGAGCTGCACTGGGTACAGTACACCCTCCATGTGATGGACTTTTAAAATAACTGGCAAAATCATCTGGGTAAATTGTCTGTTATATCAAGAGTTTAAATACATTCAATTTTGGATGCACTTTTGCAATTGAATTTGTAAAAAAAAAATCTCGCTATATACAATAGCTTCATAAGACCTTACTGTACCAGAGAAAATAGTACAGTGGACCCCTGCCTAACGAACACCCCGGAAATCGTACAATTATGTAAGTATAATATTGTAAGTGCTTGTGGAAGTGTATTTTTGGGGGTCTGAAATAGACTAACCTACGTGACATCATTTCTTAAGGAAGCAAATTCGTTCGGTAATGGCACTTGAGCAGGCTTCTGGAATGAATTTTGCTCGTTAGACAGGGGTCCACTGTATATGACTAGTGTAGCATGTATCAGTATTACCTTCTGTCTACTCTAAAAACTCTCATGAATTACCATTTTCCAAGACTAAATATATACGCTCTTCAGTTGATCAATGTTTTAAATTATAGAAGACCTCCAATTTGCAGACAAGCTATTTGTATAGAAAGCAATACAGTGGTACCCCGACTTACAATATTTTTTCATTCCAGAATGCTGTTCAAGTGCCATTACCAAACGAATTTATCCCCATAAGGAATGATGTAAAATAGACTAGTCCTTTTAGACCCCCAAAATTACACTTACAAAAGTATTTAAAAAAATAAACTTACATAAAAGGGTGAGTTTGGGGACCATCGTAAGTCGGGGTACCACTGTATTATTATTATTATTATTATATTGACCCCAGTAGGTTTAGCGCTGGGTTTTGATTATATTATTATAATCATAATTAAGTGCTAAACCCAGAGGGTCATACAGCGCTGATAGAAAGCAGTAATATAAAGATAAGATGACAGTTACATATTATTTGATATTGACTTTACTAAAATTTGATTTTTTTTTTTTTTTTCAGGAGGTCACATGTGAAAACGAGAAACTACAGAGGATAGTACAGACAGCCGTAACAAAACTGTATGAATCCTTAGCACCGGTGACATTAGGTATAAAGTAACGGTGAAAAAGGAGAGTATGGACTGTTTTCATAGTGTATTTGGGAAAAAAAAAGTGATTTTTGCATATTTATACTTAAAGTATATCATGTAAAAGGTTAAATAATCACACACACATTCTTTGTATTTTATATTGCTGAACAATTCAAAGTTTTGACAAATTTGTCTTCATTTGTATAGATTAAGTAATTTATAAGATGTGTAAAGAGTTGTCTTAATTAGGTTAAAAAAATTCTAAATGTTCCAAGTTGAGCTAGAAAGTTCACAGTGATGGGTACAAGAATATCATTTGGAAATTTTACATAACCAAGACTGCATCGAAAAGCATATAAAGAAAAGACACTTTGCAGAGCAAGCATTAATGGGATCATTTGTTAAGATCTTTATAGTCATATGCAGGAAAAGATAGAGAGGATATTTTGATGTTGAATGTTAGTGATGAATTAGACACACGTACAAAATCTGTAGAATTATATACAAAAGATAAGGTAATCAGTCCCTCAGCCTTGGAGTTGAAGAGCACTGTAGTCTTGAAGAATCTGAGGGACTGATTACGTAACCTTTAGTATATAATTCTTCATTCTTCACATTATGTCCTTGTATTGATAAAGCCACTGGATGTCAAAATGTCTATAAGTTAAGATACGCAGACATTGCACTTGTATCTAATTCTTCATCTTGTCAGTATTGTATACCATTCATGTACAGCATTAGTGATGAATAGGAGGCAGGGATTTCATGTGTTAGTCAATGAGGTTTAGCACCATATACAAGCCTGAGGTGGATGTGGAGAAAGTGCATAAGGCAGTGGGTGGAATGAAAGGGTGTAAAGTGGCTGGGACAAATGTTAAAAACAGGTGGGTATATATTGGAGTGGTAGATGTATTTGGTCACTATATGCATGAGACTGGAAGGTACTTAGGGATTATCAGAGAGCATAGTTCCTTGTATGAGGTATAATGGGACAAGAGAGAATGTGAGAATTACAGGGGAGTAAGTATACAAGCATATTGGGTGAAGTGTATGGTAGAATTATTATTGAAAGGGTTATGGTAAAACAGAAAGTAGGATTGCAGAGGAACAGAGAGGATTTAGGAAAGGTAAGAAATGTGTAGACCAGTGTTTATGCATATGTGAACAGTACTTAAATAATTGTAAAGAACTGTTAGTTGCATTTATGGATTTAGAAAAGAATTGTGATAGAATGAACAGGAGAGTCTTTAAGCAGAATTTGGAAATATTTGGAATAGATGGTAGGCTACTAAAATCAGTCAAGAGAGAGGCTCTGGTTAAGATACATAGGAGGGAAGACCATTTACCAGTAAAAGTAGAATGTCAACATGATCGTTTAACATTTATAGATGGGGTTGTAACAAAAAAAAAAAGTGAATACAAGGGTGTTCAAGTGTTGCATCTGATACAAAGTAGGATTGTTCTTAACTGATGACAGTTCTTTTGGTTGATTGTGAAGAAAAGTTGGTGGATGAAATTAAGTGAACAGAAAATAGCAAATTGATGAGTAATAAAAAGTCATCACCTTGCTCTTTTAATGTTCAGTTATAATTTCCTTTTTTATATACCCTCCCACATTCCTCCATGAACCTATGCAACTTTTCTTCAAAATCTCCCAAAAGAAACTAATCAGCAGAGAGCAAGCTGTGACAATTCCCACTTTGTGTCAGATTTGTTGTCCTTTATTCCTACACCTTATCATTCACTTTTAAAATCCCATATATAAATATGTTAACCATGGTGACATGCATTCCTGTCTAAGGATTATTTTTACTTGAAAATAATCTCCATCTCTCCTAAATACCCTAACATGAGCTTCACTATCCACAAAAATCCTTTTACTGCTTTTAGTAACCTATTACCCACTCTATACACTTGCATAATCTGTTATATTACTCTCCTATCCACCCTGTCATACCTTTTCTAAATTTATAGATGCAACAAAAAAAATTTGTACTTTTATCTAGTTGTTCATTTACATGTTTCAATATAAACCAAAAATCCTCAGTTATTCTGCATTCCTACTTTTTGCCCCACCCTTAATCCTTTCATAATTCTATCATACACTACCCAGTATACTCAAGTTTATTCTCCTATAATTCTTACTTTCTTGTCCCTAGGTATACTCCCTTCATGCATATATTGAACAAATACATTAAAACTGCTTCACCCCTTCACTCTGCCAACTACATCATGCCACTACATGAAATCTTTGCTTTTAACTGCTATTGTGTTCCCTTGTATGTACATATATACTAAATATTCACACCTGGTAGAGAGGGAAGAGGTGAAGTTAGTGAAATTATAGTGTGATGGATCTTAGGGCAGTGGCATTATGCAACAGGCACACTGGTTAATGATATTGAACTGACATCTGAGTTCAAGCTGATAAATTTTCTCCAATCCTTTACTAACTATAGTATGATGCAAGTCAGTGGTTTAGCTAGGCTAAATGCCACCTTGGCTCTTTTCAGTGGTATTGTATGTACTAAAGTGTATTCTAGATATTTAGCCCTGTGTCCTTCTCTGATGAGTTTAGCATCTTGCCATGCCATAAAATGTGAATGTTTATCCTGGTGAACTATGTATATGCTGGTGTGGTGGGTCCTATAAGCAAATTGTTCTTAAAATCTGTTTAGATTGAAAGCTCACCAATGTTGTATTTATCACAACCATTCCCAGTGGTGGCTGTGACACAACATTGGTGATACGAATACCAGAATTCAGGAACACCAATATGCTGATAGGACCCACAACACCAACTATGTATAAGAACAAACATTGACACCAAGGTATTGTAACATGCAAAACTTATGATCAAAGAAGGGCGACAGGGCTTGAAAGCACTGTAAATAGTACACACAACACTAATGAACTGAGCCAAGGCAGCAACTTAGCTGAAACACTGGCTTGCATCATACTACGAAGTTGGTTTTGGCAGTAGGACTGTACAGGATTAGAGCAAACATGTCAACTAGAGCCCAGATGTTAGTTCAACAACACTGACCAGTGTACCTCTTGCACAATCCCACTGACCCAAGGCCCATCACACCACAATGACATCATTAACCTCACCTCTTCTTACCCAGAACTCCAAAAATATACACTGAAAATAAAATATCTGTACTCATATTAAGCCTATTATAAACTGCCTTTATAAAAATTGATTTTACATTTCACTGAATATTGTTATAGGAGATGGGCAGGGGTCCAGTTCCTTGGACACGTGAAATGCTTTTATTCATCTAGGAATTGCACTTGGGTAGAGAGATGTGATACAGCTAGGTAGTGGATGTCACCTGATGGCAGTGTCCACAATGCGCAACAATTTGACTGCCAAGTGCATGGAGATACTGAAATTGGCAGGCTTCTGTGGGATGGTGTTTGAGATTCCTGTAAGCATTTTCATGCATGACTAGTCATCGATGGAAATGCTTAGAATCCATCCCAAAGAAGTCTGGCAGGTTCAGCATCCCCAAGTATTTGGCAGTTAAAATGTCAACCAGACTGGACACAGTCATCAGATGATACCCAGTAATTGCAGTGGGAACTTCATGTCACCTGTCTCCACCCACTGTGTGCATTCCCTTCTTAGCTGTCTCTTTTAGGACAAAAGAAGCCACTCAAGACAGTAGAAATGAAGAGGTAATTTGAGGTGGTCAGCTCCTTAGCCTGAAGCAAAGGCTAAGCAGCTGGAGATAGTCTTAGATGAGTGTGGCTCACTAGTAAAAGTAGGTCATGCATGACCTACTTCCACTAGGGACCCACACTTACCTGTGACATCATCTCCACCTCCCACACCTCACTTTTGCTTTAGGCTAAATGACTAACCACCCTCAAAACTGCCTCTCTGCTTCTACTGTCTCCAGTGCTATATTCATCTGTATACAAAAAAGGCCTGTTGCCTAGGCAAAACATTTACATAATGAAGATATTATGACATGTGTCTTCCACATATTGTTGGTATCACCATACCTTGTACAATCAAGACTGGAGTGTTATTCAAACCTCTAGAATTATTCTCTTAGCCCAAGCCTAAACAGGGTAGGTAATTAAGCCAAATTTGAGCCTTTCCAGGGCTTAATCAATACATAGGATATTAACATTGTCAATGGAGGAACTCATAATCCTCAAGTAACCAATCAGATAGCCCTAACTCTTTCACAAGTAGTCCGAGTCATCGAGATGTAAAACAGTGTAGTTCTAGACCTAGCAGTGTGTTTCCCAATCATTCAGATTTTACTTGTAAATAGGAATAATGACCGAACTCGCTTTCGGAAATTCATAAAAAACTATCAAAGATGCAGCAAAAGTCAAAAAGAGTAAAAAGGTCTTAGAATAGACCTTCCGTAACATGCTAGAAGCACATTCAAATCCCTTTAATATTTTGAACAAATGCTAAAAGGTTAAATGTTTTCATAAAGACAAAGAAACAAGTTTCAGAACAATTAGGACATTATTTTGGAATACACATGCCAAGAGCATCCTCATATAGTTAGACTGACGTGCCACCCATGCATCGATGTTAACTAATATGTACAATATAAACTAAACCCTTCAAGGGAGGTTGATGCAGGTGAAGGACTTTTTTTATCCAAGGAATGAAACTTGAATGCCTTCCTTTTCCTCAGCAGCTTTATGACTCGCATGGGTATTACTCTCCATGAATGTAATAATTACATTCATGGGGAATGGTAAACCCATAGAGGTTACACAGCACCTGGGAAATAGAAAGTAGTCATATTTGATCCAAGGATGGTGGGGGTTATATCCAATTAATTTTATTATTTAAGAACTTCCCTGTATCAAGTAACCTCCCTTGATGGGATTAATACTTATGTACACTTTCGAGGCCTTCGAGCAATGACAGCCTTACCAAAATCACAGCTGAGAGAGACCATATAGATTAGATGAGAGATTTCCTAATCAGTGCACAAATAACCCGTACATAGGAGAGAGGAGCTTATGACGACATTTCGGTCCGTCTTGGACCATTACAAAGTCACACTAAGTAAAAGGACACAAGTGCAACTAATGTGACATTTTACTGTGGCAACGTTTCGCTCTCCAGGAGTAACGGCTTGACAAAGCTCCTGTAGAGCGAAAGGTTGCCACAATAAAATGACATCAGGAAGGGCAGGAGACAGGAGCTGCTGGATAAGTGCAGGTCAGCCACAGAAGTAGTCAGGTCTAAGGGAGGGATCCCAATCATATGTAGCATTTTGCCTAGGTGAGTGGGCAATGAATGGATGTCTAGGGTAATTGGTATAAATTGCTGGCTAAACAGGTATTGCAAGGAACTTGCAATCCCATTCATTGATAACTGGGACAAATTCTATGGCAAACATGATATGTATGCAAGGGATAGGGTTCATCTCTCTGGGACTGGAGTGGTTGCATTAGCCAATTCGATTGAGGGGGTCATTGATGACTTGTCTAGGAATTAAACTGATAGATTACAGAGGTATGGGTGTTTGTGGGAAACAATCAGGCTGGAGTACTAGGGTTGAAAACAACAGATATTACCAGGATACCTCAGGGATATGTTTAAAAGACAATATTCAAAATAAAGTTGCTAGTAAAGGCAAAGCAATTGCTCAACAAACAATGAGAGATAGTAGAGGGCAACGAGTGACTAGCTCCCTTAAGGTATACATACTATACAAATAGTAGGAGTCTAAGAAATAAGATAGATGAGCTAAGATTACTTGCAAGTGCAGGTAATATAGATATTATTGCTATAACAGAGACCTGGTTCAACTTGAAAGATAGGAAAATGCCTTCTGAATGCAACATACAGGGTTATAAACTATTTCACACTGATAGGGTCAACAGGAAGGGAGGTGGAGTGGTGATGTATGTCAGAGATAATTTAAATTGTTGTGTTAGACAAGATATAAGATTAGAAACATCGGACACAGAATCTGTTTGGCTACAGTTTCTTGAAGGTCGTGAAAAATTAATTTTGGGTGTGATTTATAAGCCCCCAAACCTTGATAGGGAGTGCGGTAGGCTGCTATGGGACGAAATTCATAAGGCGTCTAGATATGAAAATGTTGTGTTAATGGGAGATTTTAACTTTAGACAAATTGATTGGAACAATGTGACAGGAAATCTTGAGTCTAGTGACTTTCTTGATACGGTTCAGGATTGCCTTTTTAAAACAGTTTGTGACAGAACCAACTAGAGGAAACAACCTGCTTGACTTGGTTCTTGCCAACAAAGAATCACTAGTTAATAATCTTGAGGATAATGATGAGCTTGGGGAAAGCAATCACTTAGTTTCAACATATCATGGAATTACCCAGATAACTGCAATCAAGTCTCTATCCCAGATTTTCGCTTGGCCGACTTCATGGGACTGAGAAATTACCTGGGTGGGCTAAATTGGGATAATCTGACTATGGGTCAGGTTGGTGGTGTTGGATGCCAATATGACATGTTTCAGAGCATAGTGCTAGCTGCCCAGACAACTTTTGTTCCAAGTAGGGAAATTAGATCTAACAAAAATGATCCCAAATGGATAAACAATAGATTAAAACATCTCATTGGTCAAAAGAGAGGCACATATAGGTGTATCAAAAGAGGGGATGGGCAGTTAAGAAATCAATATATTCAATTAAAGATATAAAAAAAAGGAATAAGAAAAGCAAAAAGGGATTATGAGGCTAAAGTCGCAAGGCATTCGAATACTAACCCAAAAGGGTTCTTTCAGGTATACAGAAGTAAGATTAGGGACAAGATAGGCCCACTTAAGCGTAACTCAGGTCAGATCACTGACAGTGATAAGAAAATGTGTGAACTTTTCAATACCTACTTCCTCTCAGTTTTTACTCAGGAAGATACTAGCGAAATTCCAGAAATAAATTATTGGGGTAACTAGTGACATGGTCCTCAGACAAACAGAGAAATTAAAACCTAAAAACTTCCCAGGCCCTGATGAACTGTCTGCGAGGGTTTTAAAGGAATGTAAAGAGGAACTTAGCATACCGTTGGCTAATCTTTTCAATATATAACTACAAACTGGCTTAGTGCCAGATAAGTGGAAAATGTAATACATGTACAGTGGACCCTCGGTTAAAGGCCGTTCCGGTTAAAGGGCAACTCGGTTAGAGGCCGGTTTTTCGGCTCCTGGTTAGAGGCCGGTTTTCGGTTAAAGGCCAGTTTTTCGGCTCCCGGTTAGAGGCCGTCTTTCGGTTAGAGGCCATATGGAATGCGTCCGTCCACCGGCTGGGGCCGCTTTTGCTTCAGTTTGCCTGTGTCTCTCGGTACGTGAGGAAGCTTCTGCTCATTCATCCAAACATTTTGCTATAATCCATTGTTTTTGGTGGTTATTTATCAAGTGCAACTGCGAAATAAGTCATCATGGTCCCAAGGAAAGTTCTTAGTAATGTTCCTTTGGTAAAGAAAGTGAGAAACATGATAGAATTCAAGGCAGGCAGGCATAGAGGCAAGGAGAGTAGCAGGCATGCAGGGAGTGTAGCAGGCAGGCAGGCATGCAGGGAGTGTAGCAGGCAGGCAGGCATGCAGGGAGTGTAGCAGGCAGGCAGGCATGCAGGGAGTGTAGCAGGCAGGCAGGCATGCAGGGAGTGTAGCAGGCAGGCAGGCATGCAGGGAGTGTAGCAGGCAGGCAGGCATGCAGGGAGTGTAGCAGGCAGGCAGGCATGCAGGGAGTGTAGCAGGCAGGCAGGCATGCAGGGAGTGTAGCAGGCAGGCAGGCATGCAGAGAGTGTAGCAGGCAGGCAGGCATGCAGGGAGTGTAGCAGGCAGGCAGGCATGCAGGGAGTGTAGCAGGCAGGCAGGCATGCAGGGAGTGTAGCAGGCAGGCAGGCATGCAGGGAGTGTAGCAGGCAGGCAGGCATGCAGGGAGTGTAGCAGGCAGGCAGGCATGCAGGGAGTGTAGCAGGCAGGCAGGCATGCAGGGAGTGTAGCAGGCAGGCAGGCATGCAGGGAGTGTAGCAGGCAGGCAGGCATGCAGGGAGTGTAGCAGGCAGGCAGGCATGCAGGGAGTGTAGCAGGCAGGCAGGCATGCAGGGAGTGTAGCAGGCAGGCAGGCATGCAGGGAGTGTAGCAGGCAGGCAGGCATGCAGGGAGTGTAGAGGCAGGCAGGCATGCAGGGAGTGTAGCAGGCAGGCAGGCATGCAGGGAGTGTAGCAGGCAGGCAGGCATGCAGGGAGTGTAGCAGGCAGGCAGGCATGCAGGGAGTGTAGCAGGCAGGCAGGCATGCATGCAGGGAGTGTAGCAGGCAGGCAGGCATGCAGGGAGTGTAGCAGGCAGGCATGCAGGGAGTGTAGCAGGCATGCAGGGAGTGTAGTTCGTGGAGTGACTCTCAAGCTGATCCTAGTGGCATTAAAAGACCACAGAGAGAGCTTTGCTACCTGAAATCCTTATGGAGAGGGATTACCCTTCCAAACACTAACTCCTCCCTCTTTCCTCCTCCCTATCATCCAGAAGCCAGCATTAGTCTTCAATAAAGGTATGTAATATTGATTTTTTTTTTTTTAATATTTTTGTCTGGAACGGATTAATTGAATTTACATTAATTCTTATGGGGAATATTATTTCGGTTAAAGGCCATTTCGGTTTAAGGCCAAGCTTCTGGAACGGATTACGGCCTTTAACCGAGGGTCCACTGTACCTATTTAAAAGGCAGGTGACAGGTCCTTAGCTTCGAAGTATAGACCAATAAGCCTTACTCCATAGTTGGAAAATTTATGGAATCAATAATTGCCGAAGCAATTCGTAGCCATGTTGAAAGGCATAAATTGATTAATGAATCTCAGCATGGTTTTACTTTACAAAGGGGCATTCCTGTCTTACGAATTTACTAACTTTCTTCACTAAGGTATTTGAGGAGGTAGATCATGGTACTGAATATGATATTGTGTATATGGACTTCATTAAGGCTTTCGATAGAGTTCCACATCAGAGGCTATTGAGGAAACTTAAGGCACATGGAATAGGAGGAGAAATTTTTTTCTGGGTAGAGGCATGGTTGACAAATAGGCAGCAGAGAGTTTGCATAAATGGGGAGAAATCAGAATGGGGGGATGTCACAAGCGGTGTTCCACATTGGTCAGTGTTGGGCCCCTTGTTGTTCACAATTTACATAAACGACAGATGAGGGAATAAATAGCGACATAAGCAAATTTGCTGATGACACCAAAATAGGCCGTCCACTTCATTCTAATGAGGACATTAGAGCATCCAGGATGATTTGAATAGATTGATGCAGTGGTCGGAGAAGTGTCAGATGCAGTTTTATATAGACAAATGCAAAGTTCTAAATGTTGGACAGGAAAATAACCATGCCACATACAAACTAAATAATGTAGATCTTAATATTACGGATTGCGAAAAGGATTTAGGAGTTCTGGTTAGCAGTAATCTGAAACCAAGACAAGAAGTATATCTTTGGTTATTATCTTTGGTTAGGCCTCATTTAGATTATGCTGAACAGTTCAAAGTTGATCAAATGTATCAGAAATGTTCCCTACGAGGATAGACTGAGGGCCCTGAATCTGCACTCTCTAGAAAGGCGTAGAATTAGGGGGGATATGATTGAGGTGTATAAATGGAAAACAGGAATTAATAAAGGGGATGTAAATGTCGTGCTAAAAATATCCAGCATAGACAGGACTCGCGGCAATGGTTTAAAGTTGGAAAAATTCAGATTCAGGAAGGATATAAGAAAACACTGGTTTGGTAATAAAGTTGTGGATGAGTGGAACAAACTCCCGAGTACTGTCATAGAAGCTAAGACGTTGTGTAGTTTTAAAAATAGGTTGGATAAATACATGAGTGGGTGTGAGTTGGACCTGACTAGCTTGTGCTACTAGGTCAGATGCCGTGCTCCTCCCTTAAGTGAATGTGACTGACCTGACTAGGTTAAGGCATTGGCTTAAGCCAGTGGGAGAATTGGACCTGCCTCACATGGGCCAGTAGGCCTGCTGCAGTGTTCCTTCTTTCTTGTGTTCTTGTGTATTAGTTGCACTTGTGTCCTTTTACTTAACATAATGTCACACTAACAGAAAGGATAAGAGGAGCCAGTATATACATGTATAGGCAAACTGGCAGTGACAGGACAAGAGATGTATTATCTCACTGTTTGTTAATGCAGTAGACATTTCAGCTATTCAAACACTATAGAAACTTTGATGATTTTCTCTGTCATGTTCTGTTAATAGTGTGTTAGGTTAGGAGTGCCTGGAATTACTCTGCATAAGCAGGGGTTTTCCATGCATACTATTAAATGTCATCCAATTTTGTAAACTTGTGTATCATGTGGTAATAAAGTAGTATGTATTATTATTATCAGACTTAAGTTTCACTGTTTTTGATCTATATGTAGTGTGTGTGAGAAATCTCGACCCACAGAGAAAATTACACAGTTTCTGACTATAAATCACAACGTGAGAGTTGTAGACAACTCACCGTACTGAGGTTCACGGTTGGCACCTTCCAAAGCTTCCTATAATATACAGAAATATACCTAGTTTGATGAATCCTCTTAGTCATTGGACTGCCTTGCCATGAGTTCCAACCCTCCGTGTGGTGTGTTACTTACACAATTTACACTTACCAGTTGATGAACATTCTAGCTGTGCTTCATCTCCTCTTTAAGGGCGGCTCCTTGTCGTGGTAAAGAGGCTATTGGTCTGAGGAATTGGACCTCTTGGTCTTCTTCCTCAGACCGAACCTAATTACCCCCCAATCCCCCCTCCCCTTTCCCATCTTCCCCATCCTCCCTTTTCCCTTTCCTCCTCCTCCTCCTCATCCCTCCCATATTTCCTTCCCATTTTTACCCTGGGAGCTTCTCTCCACAGGCATTCTAGTTCCTAGGTAGGGGGAAGGGTACCGTGGTCCAATCCCATTCCGTTGAGGTTCTTGGCGGTGGTGTAGTTTGCCATGGAATCTGGATTGCCTGGGGATGTCCTGATCCCTCTCCGGTCTCCCGGGGGGTGGCCTTGGGTATCTTTCGGGCGACGGGTGTATCTCTGGAGGCCACCTTTCGGATTCCGGGGTGGTGGCCGAAGGCGGTATGCTTGTGGCGGATATCCGGCCGCCTCTCTTTTGTCCGCCGAGATGGCTCGGTGGATGTGAGGTTGCTATCCCGGATTGCTGGTTTACTGGCATGAAGGGTAGGGTATGGCACGGGTTCCATGCTGCATCTGCACCACTTGCGGTGTTGAGGTCCTCTTGGGCACGGAGGGGGATTTACGCTTACTTTCATTCCTCCTAGGAGCTATTCCTCCACTTTCCC